>OX276335.1:200542062-200844724 GCA_946251815.1 Dasysyrphus albostriatus | reverse complement strand
ATGAGTATCATTTGATACATTGATTTTCATTCTATTCAATTTGAAATCATTGCTAAAAGAGTCTAAGGCTTGTAAAATTGTACAAGTTAAGCCTTCCAGCATAAATCTTGGCCTAGAATAATAAATCAACAGGCCAGAACTTGCCGTAAATACAATAATCTTTTGATCAATTTCAACGAGTCACTAGTTCAGAAACTTTAATTTTTAGCCTTATCAACTATACATAAGCACTAAGTTTTTGAGATTAAAATCATTAAGAAATTTATAAAACATTAAAGAATTAATTATTAAGCCCTACAGTGTACGTTCCAAAAAAGAAGCAATACGTCTTTCTTTTTTCTAAAATAAAGCTTTAACTTATCAATGTCATGTTTGTGCTCTTTATTAATTTCTATATAAAATAATCTTATCACTTTTGCAGTAAGAGTTACTTTCCTAAACTTATATTTTGAATTAAGCTGGAACACAGTAACATAATAAGTTCACACTTTAAAGTCTGAATAGTTTTAAAATTAGCTTTAATAATATTTAAATAAATTATTTCGGTCAATTTTATATGTTCAGCAGTTGGAGTAACTGTTGTCAACATTACACATGCAGGTAAGTTCTTTTTTTTTGTATCCTTGAAAAACTCTCCGAATTAAAAAAAAAAAAACTGATCCAATTAAAAAACAGTCAAAAAAAAAATTCAAAATGGTTTTAAATACAAAAATGTACCAATATTATAAAAGAATACAATATATTCAGACTTTTAAGCGGTGAAATGCATATTATTTATTTTTTAATTCACTGTTTTAAATTATTTAACTTAATAATGTTATATTTTTCATGTGACATAAAATATAATTAATAATTGAAAAAAAATTTCAAACTATGCTTTCATTAGATATTTAAGATTAATTTTTATTCTTATCTTCTTAAAACTTAAAACAAATTCTGTATAATGTTAAATTTTTTTATATAAAAAAAAAAAATATGTTTAATAATTTTTTGTAGCTTTCCTTGTAATTGTTGTAAATCACATTATCAAACATTAAAAATGCACAATTATTTTCTCAGTCAAATTTTCAAAAAAGGGTGCACCACATCTCAGTAATTCAAAATTGTTTACTTTACAATTTCTTCTCATGACTATAATAATTTATAATAATTTATACATTAACTTCTATATCGGATTTTTTGTATTCTTATTCTTTATCACTTTTTCAAAATTTCAAAATTAAATACTCTATTCTCCAACTTCAATAAAAATATTAAAAAAAAAAAAATAAACTATATTAAGTAGTCTGGAGCTTAGAGATTTGATTTGATTTTTTTTTTTTTTAAATAAATTAATTTGGCAAATGAAATGTTACATAAAAAATTATAGGAATATTAATAATGGTTGTAAATTGTTTAATTTGACATTTGAAAATGATTGTTTTTAAGAGTGATGATATTCGTATTATTTGTCGTTTGTTAAATTGTATATAACATAAAATATATTTAAAATGATAACAAAAAATACATTTAATTTAAGTAGCTAATTATGTGAGTAATAATATACAAAACAAAATATTATTAAATCCAAACTTATATACAAGAAATCTTAAAAAGTTATAAAGTACATACTTTTTACAAATTACCTTTTATTCGATACTTTTTAGTTTGAATCCTTTTGTAGGGTTTATTTTTTGTTTTCTTTGACAAAAGAAAAAGCTTTTAAATTAATTAATTTCACTTAACTGATGGTCATTTCTAAGAAGTTCGAAATGCTTTTTTATACTTTCTACCGTCAAAAGTCAAAATTTCTAAACGTACATAGATACGAGTACATACATACTACAGCCAGAGAATAGCAAATTTCTTAAAACTATTTATTTAGGATAACTTCATGAATGTCAAGTAAGCAAAGCAACTTTGACCAATCGAAAAATGGATTTATAGATAATTTGCCGTTAATTAGTTGTGACGATGTAGAATTTGTCGTTCAATTTTTCTATGATTTTTTGATTTCTATGACTTTTTGATATCAAGTTAGCAAAGCACCCTGTCGAAAATCGGTAAAAACTTGTTATATTTAAAAGATAATGGCTTAGTAATTTGGCATTTATTAGTCGTAAGTTAGTTGTGAAAAATTCAATTTGATCGTGCAATGTTTTCTATGTTTTTTTAACTTTGTTAACATGATATCGAGTTAGCAAAGCAACTCTCACGGATCAAAAAATGAATGAGTGGATAATTTGTCGTTAGTTAGTTGTGAAAATTTCGAATATGTTCTTCTATGTTTTTTTTCGAAAAATAGGTAGAAACTTTAAAAACTCAATATTTTATTTCTTAATAATTAGTCACTAGTTACTTGTGAAAATATATAATATATATAAATAATATTTTTGTCGTGCGATGTTTTCTATGTATCTTGGATGATTTGTTTTCCACGAGTGTCAAGTAAGCAAAGCATTTTTCACAAATCGAAAAATGGGTGGGTGGATAATCAAAAAATCATAGAAAACATTGAACGACAAATTATAATTGTCACCACTAATTAATGACTAATTAATGGAAAATTATCTACTTATCTATTTTTCGATTTGTCAAAGTTGCTTTGCTAACTTGACACTCAGGATTAGGTACTTCGAGTTTGTAATCTCGTTCAAAAATCTGACCTTTATTTTTGAACCAAAAGTCCAAAAACTTATTTTTTCTGCGTTTAACTCTTGAAGCATAGTTTACAGTTCCATGCGTACAAAAAATTTAAATTATGAAAACAGTTTTCTATCTATTTTGTGCATAATTCTGAGATTCACAGACTCTCTTGGCTAGAGTATAATTTTTCATTCGCTCGATGTGGCTGAGCCAATGTTCTCGACGTGTTTTGACTTTCTGTACTACAATAAGGCTGTATCATTCTAAAACGATTCGATTTTTTTGATCTGATCATCGAAAAGTATTAATGACTGAAATCACAAATTTTCAACTGAATCGATCTCAATTTTCCACCTCATTTTCAATCATTTCGATGACTCTTGACTTCCCATACCAAATTCAATCATTCTAATAAGGAATCTCGATTTTTAGTATCAATCATTTCAAAAATGTCTGAATTTTTAGAGATTTTTTAATCCATCGACAACGTAGCCATCCTTCAATGGAATTCGATAGCTTAATAGAGAAGGGAAAACTATTTTTTGACAGAAAATGTATATTTCTATCCAAATGTCACCCAATTGACCCAAAATCACCTTTTTTCCGGAGCAGTACAAATTCTTCAAAAATTTCTGATTTTTATTTTTTTAGAAGTTTCTTAATCCTATCGATATCGTAGACATCCTTCAATGGAATTTGACAGTTGATGGCTTGACCGATAGGAGACAACCTATATTTTGATAGAATAAGTGTATTTATATCCAAATATCACTTAATTGCCCTAAAATCACTTATTTTCTAGAGCAGTCAACATTCTTCAAAAATGTCTGATTTTTTAGAAGTTTCTTAATCCATCGTCATCGCACCATCCCTTAATGGAATTTGACAGTTTATAGCTTGACTGATAGGGGAAAAACTATATTTTGACAGGAGAGGTGGTTTTTGATCCAGATATCAACCAATCGACTTAAAATCACATTTTACCGGAGCAGTAAGAAAACTGAAAATTAACGATTTTCTTTACAGTTTTTAATCCAATCAAATTGTATTGTTTGTTAATTTGGAATCACTTAGATTCAAATTCGATCAACAGTGCAGTATTGAATTGAAGACTAGATTTAGTCGAAATCGAAATAAAAATCGAATCAGAGCAGTATCGAATAGTGAACCGAATGAAATTAAAATGATCGAATAGTCGATTGATTGAAATAATCGAATAATTTTTTTGATCGATTCTTAAACGATTCGATCATTTAAAATGAACGACTTACACAGCTCTTGACTACAACCACATCTAGATAAAGCTCATGAACTTCGTAGTTATATCTTCGCCTCCCTTCACCCTCCTTGCATACTGAGCCAAATATCCGAGGAAGAATTTTCTTTCGATAGAGACCATTATCAGCTTTCCATTTCTGCTTATCCCCCAACACTCAGCAACATAAGGTACGGCTGGTAGATTCCATATTGTGTGTAAGGAGTTTTGAACCCATTTGTTGCGCCAAGCGGACGGATCTATACTAAAAATGTCGTTGTGAGATAAGTAAGTGTTCTCCGAAGTAGATAAGCCTGTTGACGAGGTTGTGCCTATCAACAGAGATGCTTTTTCTTTAATTTCATGTTTTTGGTTTTGTTCTCGTTTACTAGGAACCAACAAATTTCGCCCGTTTCTAAATTGCCGTGATCAACTCTATAACCACCTAATGGGGACTTCCGATGATGTCAAAATCATCGACATACGCTACAGGGTGGACATCTGTTTAGTTATCATACGCCCTGCGCACTATTTGCTACAGAACGAGATTGAAGAAATCAGCAAAAGACGCTGTTTAGACTGGGAAGATTCAGACCGGTCTCATGGTAGTTTCTGGACAAGAGAAGTGGGGGGTCAGGGATACCGTTAGGCATAAACAAAATATAAACACCGGATTCATGACTTATGAGACTCATTTGTTGTTGTTCCAATGTGCGAAGCATTAAAATTGTTTTTATGTCTATATATATAATTTAAGGTGCCTCAAATGATTTCAAAAAGTAGACACCATGAGACTCAAGAGTCCGGACTTAATTTTCCCAATATAAGCAGGCTCATAGTTCAACAAAGTTTTTCCCCAGTTGTACATTGCATCATTTAATTTTCTATTCTCCGAATGTCACCCGACACAACTCGATCAGTTTTCTCGGGATCCCAAGTTCAGTCGTCGCCATTATAGACCTTGTGATGATAAATGCTATCATATGCGACTTTGAAGTCGATGACTGCTTGAAGAGAATGGGCGACGGAGTTGAAAAAGAAGTCAAAATGCTGCAGAAAAAGTTAAAAATTATATAATTCTTGCAGCATTAGGATTTGCATTTTTGACAATTATTCCAGCTCCGTCTTGCATTCTGTTCAAGCAGTGAGTCTCGACTTAAAATTCATTGGTATTTTACAGGATTTGCCTGAGACTGAGAGTGAATATTTCGTCTATGGTTGATCTGGGCGAGCTGGAAGACATACCAGTATGGCCGACTATAGTGTTGGAAAACGGCTTAAGATGGCCATACACGATCGAGCCAAATGGATCAAATGGTTTGGTCGTGTATGGCTTTCAGATTGGGTGAAAATCCAAGTCTACCCCACACACGACCGATTTTGGGTCAGCATGGAGCCATTTGGATCGTTGGCTTTGTTGTGTATGGCCAGCTTTAAGGTACACTTTGGAAAAGTTATAAGATCTTGTATGCAACGTTAATCAGGGATATGCCTCCGTTGTTCTTGCAGGACAATGGATAGACTTTCTTGAAGATGGGGTATATGTGGCTGGATAGACCAGTTATTGGACATGCTTCCTTCCACCCAAACTTGGCTGACGAGTTGATGCATGTGTCCTTTCAACGCATCCCGTCCATGATTGAAAAGCTCAGCTGAATCCGACAGCCTTGTTGTTTTTGAGCTTCTTTGCTTTACTGAGTGGTGGTACTGGGTCTTCATTGACTGCAGGTTGCTTCTTTTCTTGTCCTTTTTCTCACTGTACCAGGTGCCCATTTATCATCTGCTGCGGGAAATGCTGCTTGAATACATCTACGATTCCCAATGCTTCAGTGACTATGTTACTTTTGCTATTTTAAGGGCCTGGGTTTCCATTTTTAAACCAGTAGCCAGTTGCTTCTCGCTCAGATGCTCACTTTAAGCTCTTCAGTGACCAGCATCGAGTTTCGTCTTTAGCGTGATTTGTAGTTTCTTTTCATTAGGTAGTCGAGCTCTTAACCGTGCCGCAACAAGGAAATGGTTAAAATCGACATCTACCCGTCTAAAAGCACGCACGTCTAAGATCTTAGAGGCGAGTCTTCCGTCTATAAGCACACGGTCAATTTGGTTGGCGTATCGACTATTTAGGGAGTGCTAGGGTGCTCTGTGGATTCTTAGCCGTGGAAACCTTGTGTTACTTATCACCGTATTACGAGCTTCTGAAAAGTTTACTAGTTGGACAGTGGCCGTTTTTATTTTTTTCTTCGTGGAGTCTCAAGTTGTTATCCGTAGATGGAGCTGGTCTTGTTACAATTTGAGGGTAATCATTATCAGAGGCTCCTTCTCTCTCAAGACCCATTTTTTTTAAGTGACTGAGAAGCATACATTACGTGACTGAGAACATACTTTTTTTCAAATTCTAAGTAAACAAATGTTTTCTTACTCAATAGCTCACCAACTTATCAAAATAAGATACATATATCAGAAAAATAAAAAATTGTAACGACAATTCCACTCAGGAGGGCAATAAAGCACACATAACCTGCCTGGTAGAGAAATTGTATAAAGAGCTCTTAAGATTTCGACCACCCACACTCACTCAGAATTTTGGTATAGGTAGTAGTTTTTAATAATTTCCAAACGTTGATCCTTCAGTCCTAAGGTGCGTGTCGCCTTGAGATACGACTGCAAGTAGCTCTCGAGAGTAAAACTCCAAGTGGACACAGTTGTTAAAATTAGCTACTAGAGGGTAGACAGCTATCCGACTCCCGAGAGTTTTATAGTGAAAGTATTCTCAAATAGGCAATGGGCTTTCACTACAAAACTCTGGAGAGTGATGACTCTCGGATAATTCTCCAACCTTCCGTGAGCTAATTTCATGACTTTGTAGTTCTACTCTCAAGAGGTGCTTGAGAGTTACTTGCAGTTCTTTTTGATCCTATAAATCTATACGCACCTTTACTTTATTCAAAAAGAGTAACTATGCACATGGATAAAGTAATTTAGAATGGGAGTCAATTTAAATCCCAGTTATCAATTGTACAAACGATGCTGACCATCCCTGGATCAACATTTTTTAACTTGGTTTAAGTGAGAAAAAGCGTGTAGAACATTTACATTAAAGATCCAGTAATGGCAACTCATCTATTGAAACTGTTAATCCGCCAAAATCGGTCGGCTAAAATTTTGAGCTAAAGATTAACTATGTTTGTACTTAGCACTGAAAAACAGGCCCTGTCTAGGACAATAGAATTTAGCTAATCGATGATTTTGATGATTATCACAAGAATAAAACCAATCTCACCCTTCTTTCAAACTCCTTTGAAATGTCCAAAAACAATAATTTAATATTTTTAAGCAACAATTAAATCTCATTTCAGTCATATTGAATTTGTATCTATTCTTTTTTAAATCAATTTCGAAATTATTTTTAAATAAATTTTAATGTTTTAAATTTTCAATTATTTATATTTTTATTTTATTTATTATAATTTTATTATTTTTATTTATAAAATTAAAAAAAAAATACAAACCAAAAATGAAAACTCCAGATAAAATCAGCAAAACAACTTCAAATAATAATAATAATAATAATATAGATATATTTTTTTTTATTAAAAAAAAAATATTCACAAATCAAAAAGCTAATCTCTAGATTTCCATTAATTAATAATCATAAATATTTATCCAAGACAATGTTCTAGATCGAAGAGGATTGACGTTATATCACGAATAACGTTCCCGCTGGTATTTGCCCTATTCAATCTGGTCTACTGGAGTACATATCTCTTCAGGGAAGAGGAGGATGAGTAAATCAAACAATAAACTTTTTTTCGTAGAACTATCCAAAAATTATATTAATATATTTATTATTATCCTTTTTTAAGGACATTTTAAGGAAGACGGTTTTATTCGTATACACACTCACAATTATCTGTGTCTGTCTCTGTGTCTCTCTGTATATGGCTATGTAGAATCCCAAAAAAAAAAAAACATAAAAAAACAAAAAAAAAATAATTAAATCAATATCAAAAAACAACAACAACAAAAAAGCATGATGAATTAATTAACAAAAAAAATAAGAAAATGTTGATATAGTATATTATATAATTTTACAAAAAAAATAATAGTTTAAAAAAAAATTATACATAAAAATGACGGAGAAGAGAATGTGAATACAATTTTTATCTTATGTGAGCTAAAGATGTTATATATATATAAAAAAAGAATATTATATATAGAGATATATGTGTATATATATACATACATATATATATATAAATAGAGATAGTTATTTTTTAGCTTTATGTAATAATTTAGGTGTTTAAGTCTATTATGTATATGTAAAATAGGATAGCAAAAAAACAACCCTCACAAAAAAAAAACAATTAACAGATAAGTAAATATTTTATAAACAACATTCATATAATAAAAAAAAAATACATATAGCGCACCTCACCACCACCAACAACTATACATAATATATAAAATTTATAAACCTACCCAAACATCATCATCACAGTTCTATCAGAAAAAAAAGAATCACATGAATTAGGACAAGTTCTCACTACGCAAATCAGAAAAATTGACTTAGGTACTTAATTTTCAAGAACATCAAAACAACAGGTACTGACGTCGAACAATTATACCAACTCAAGGTCGAGTTCAATGCAAATTACAGGCAAAAATAATATCATCTAATTACAAGTTTGTAAAGGAGGATATTTTACAAAACTTACCGGTCAAAGTTTATGGTTAAAAAAAGAAATTTACCATTTTAAGAAACGAGTTTTTACCAATATCTCAAGAACGACTTATCGTACAAGTGATGTTATTATATTCTTTTGATAGGAAATTAAATTATCTTTCTTTTTTGTCTCCAACAATTTTTTACAGGATTTATATTTTCAGAGATAAATTGCGAAAAAGGTTATTTTTTTTTCTTTTTAATTTTGTTAAAATTATGGAAAATATTTTCCTTTTCGATGATTTAACTCTCAAAGAGAAGACTCTATTAAAAAATGTTGAATTGAAGAAAAAACGATATTAAAACTAATTATCCAATTTCATTTGACAAATTTTCAATTGACTTCACATCTGGAGCCGAATTACCAGATCAGTTTGATTGATTGAATAATTATTCAGGTTGACACTATACCGCTCACGTTTCGAGCAATCTTGTATACCATAATTCGAAATGGTTACTCGATCATTCGATCACTTACTTACTCAGTCACTGAAGCGATAAATTCAACCCCCCGATCATCAAAAGATCTTTGACAAGTAATTAGATGATTTAAAATGCATTGAGAGTCCATCACTGGCCAGCCACTGCTAATACTATAAATATATTGTATATATTTTATTTGTATAAATCAATTCACACTGGTAACAAGAAACAAATAACACAATACATTTTTATTATAAAGAAAAATAATTATACCAAAAAGAAAAAATTAAAAAAAAAATTAAGATCTTAATTTAATGTCCTAAGTTTATACATATTATTGGGAATAAAACAAAATAATTTTTAAATCGAAATTTGGTTTTTTCATTACTTCTACTTTTCTTTTTTACTCTCGTTTATTAATAAGATATTAGACTTGATTTGTATATTAATTGAATGCAAGTTGTATTTTTTTTGGAATTCTTTAAGCTTTTTTGTACAACTTGCTGATTTTATTTTTAAAATTTAAATTTAATCTTAGAAAATTGTAGATTGAAAGCTATAAAATTAACTTTTTTTTGACAGCTTGTAGCACGAAAAATTCTGTTCTGTTCTGGTTCCTAGACGATTTTTTTTTTCATAATTTTTTAAGAAAGAGAGAAACTTTGATTTTTCTTGAGAGAAAATGAATTGGGCAGCATTTTATTACGGCTCAAGGTGAGAATGGACTACGGTCTGTAGTCTCAACCTACTAGCCTTTCCAGCCATCAGCTCTGTCCCTAACTAGCTGCCTCCAGTTAGAGTGTGTGATGGGTCTTCCTCTGCTTCGTACAACATCAGGTTTGGAATAAAAATAATCTACGGGCTGGTTGGTGCATTGATGTTCATACGCTCCACGTGTCCCAGCCATCTTGGCCGCTTTTTTATAGCAAGTTACGCAGAGCAAGTTGGTTGAGGTCATTTTTCACCTGCTGGGAGTCTTCCTCATCCTAGTACCGATTCATGGTTGGATTCATCCAAATGCTCTACGTATCACCCTTAGAGTTCATTATTGAATCTTCTCCAGACTCTTTCGATACAGACAGGACCGAAAATTACTTGAAGAATTTTCCAGTCAAAGCACCAAAGCAAGTCCAATTTTTCCAAGGTCCATGCTTCTGCCTCATACAGCTGCAAGGAGATGATAAGGGTCTCAGATAAAGTCTCCTTGGTTCTATAAGAGAGGACCTTACCACTTTAAGCCTTTTAAGCCCAATAAAACAGCAGTTGGCTAGAGTAGTTCTTGCGAGGTAATTGAAGATCCCAAGTTGGCAAAGTTCTTGACAACTTTGAAGTTATATCTATCCATCGGGACGTTTCATCCGAGTCGATGATATGTGTTGAGATTCCTCTCTCGTTGATAACTCATATTTCGTCTTGTCATCAATGACAGCCAATCCATTTTTGTCGCCTCCTACTAAATACTTGAAAATACACCAAGCAAAGCTCGCAAACAGGTCAGTAAATTATGTACTTTTTTTCTTGGATGGGGAACACTATGCCAAAATTCCATTCATCTGGCATACTTTTATCAGACCAACTTTAGCAAATGAGTTGGTGCATGCTCCACACCAAACCATCTTCCGCTTCCTTAAACAGTTCAGCTGTGAGTCCATTCACACGCCAACAGCCATGTACGATTTAGTTAAGACATTGATAAAAGCACTACAAGAAGGTCAGGTGGATAGAAATGTTGGCCATCATCGTTTAAGTTGAATGGAATGCTTTGCCTAATTGCAGAATGTAACTGTCTTTGACGGTTAGTAAATTAGAAAAGTGCTCCTTCCAGGTCTTTAGCATAGACCTTCCAGGCTTCTGTTCTGACCATATAGCCCTGGGAAGATTGTTTCAACCTTTGGTACAACTGCTGATACAATCCTCAATAGAATCGACCTCCCGCTTCATATGCTCTCTTATTTTCTTCGTGAGAAGCTGGCGCTTCCTTCATTTTTTGTCCGTAGAACTCCCAGAAGATTAAGATCTTATCTGCAGCGCTTATGGTTAGCGTTATTTTTAGCTGCACCCTCCAGTTGGCACTTTTCTTCGAACCAGGAGGTTTTTTCATCAAAAGACCACCAAGTCCCTTTGTCAAGAAAGTTTGGGAAACGAATACTGGCTGTGATGACATTTCGTACCGGTGCGGATTCCACCATCCTGAGTCCTTGGGTACTCAAAACGTGTTCTTTTTCGAAAAATCATAAAATGCTTCTTTGTTTGAGTCTTCCCTTTTTTATGTTGAATTTTGGATGCAGTTCAGCATGATGTTCTTTAATTTGTCTTCGTTGCAGATTATGACCAGACACTCGTTTACACATTGAAAGTCTAAGATTTCTTGCCTAAGTCTTCCTCTTAAGCTCACATTTGATCCACGGGAACTTTTCTACAATTCATTATTAGACATTTCATAGAATACTGTTGATTTTTAGGTGCAAGCTGGGCCTTGCAAGATGATTGCCATTTGCAATTTTTGTATTCCACCGTTGTCTGGACTGTCACTCGTACAGTTAGAAAACTTAGATCATTATGGTTCCGTAGGGCTTATCATTCACTGTTTTTATTTTCAACGCACGTCAGCGCCCTTTTGATAAACAGAGTCAGTAGATTCGTTTCCACATTAAATCTGCGAACTAAAAGAAGTTGAACGTCAAACTAAAATGTAATTAAAAATCACATTGTCTTTAAGCTCTTAATGAAAGACGATAAATATAAATTTCTTACACTAAACGGAAAAATAAATATGTACTCAGAACTCATTTTGAAATGTGTGTACTGACTGCATAAATGTTTTTGCTATGTTATGTAGCCTATAATAAATGTTATATGCCCATTGAATATATAAAATGTACCCGTTAAAATATAATACGATCTTGTGGTTACTTAAAATATAGTCAATAAAATATTTTATGTACTCATTACAAAAATATGTAATGAGTACTTTAACGTTCGGATTCGATTCCCAAACCTTTTTTATGTTCAAAATATTAAAAAAAACTACCAAAAAAGTAGTGCCTCATCATTTTACATCAAACAAAAAGTGGCAACACTGATATTTCTGATTATCACTGATATTTTCCAAGACGCGTTTGACATCTGGACACGCTTCCGCCCTTTTTTTCAAGTTCAAAAAAAAACATATCTTCTCGAGAAGTGGCAACACTGTTATTTTTACTGGAGCACCGAAGGAGTGTCTTCTCAACACTAATCTCCTAAGACAGCATTCGTTGTACTCACCATGGAAAATTTTCAAGCTATTTAGGAGCTTTGTTCTATTTTATCATTTGGCCAAGATTGGGTGCCATTTTTGAAAATGACATCCGAGTGAAAAGATTACAACAAAGACTCCCAAACTTAATTACATCCTTAGAAATATCAAAAATAAATACAAAATATAAAAGTAAAGTCCCCCTCACAAAACGTGCAGAGATTCTTCGTTTCCTATAACTGGGCTACAGATTGGGCGCCACTTTACATATTAGTCCTGCCGAGACTAGTAGGTGGTTATAAAATTCTCCCTTCGAAGGTGCTTTAAGCAGCGTCCAAATTATACTGATTTGAGTGAATCATCATCCTTGACCATAATAATGTTTATCAAATAAGGACATACTGATCAACAATATTAATCAACTTCTGTTGACGAGAACGAAACCAGACGACATGAATGGGTAACATTCAACAAAATTTTTCAACAGAACAATGGGTGTATATCAACACAAATTGCCAAGCTATGCATTTTATATCGTCAGCCAGTGTATGTTTTTTGATTACTGCTTGGTAAAAAAACGTACACGAATTATAAAATTAATATACACTTGGTGGTAACACACACAAGTTGTTATTTTTCATTCAAAACTATTCAAAGCGAACCAATAATGTTGATCGAGACGTGTTGTAAACGAGACGTGTAGTCAGAACGTGGAACTTGATTGTCTCAATACACGTTTTGTTGGATTTATTCAATATTTAATTTTATGTGATGAATACATTTTTTTATTTAAATGGTGGGCTCGATGGTTATGTATATAACCACTACGTATTTCCCTGTTCCTGATCCACAGTATTTGTTATACAATTGAAGCATGAGAGACATATTAGGAGTCCATAGTTTATGTGTTCATTACACGTATTAGGTACTAGGATTCCTTTGGTAGATTGAAATGTAACCATTACATGTCAACTACAGTACTCATATTGTAATCCGATTAAAAGTTTAGTATGTACATACATTTTATATAAAAGTCAGTGTTTAAGTACACACATTTTTCTCTCAGTGTAGTCAAGTATTGGGTTTTATGTAAGGGCTTACGCAAGATTTTGGTTATGGGGGGGGCAAACTAATTCAGGATTTCCACTTGGGGGGAGCAACCATCAGTCAAAAAATGTTTTCGGTACAGAAATCTTGCTTTTAAATGCTTTCAATGGAAAATAAGTTGCCTAATGTCCCTCCTAATACCCCCCCCCCTTTTCCTTTGCGTATGCCCATGGTCTTCTGTAAAATACACAGAATATTTTGTAACTACATTAAATTCAATATTTGATGGCTGCTTCGATTTATTTTGCACTGAGCTGGAAATTTTAGAAGAGACAAATTTTCATTTCTATTAAAATATATAATAAATCAAATGGTAATATTTTAAATCGTTTTTTAAACTATTTTTTTTTATTCAAAACTGTAATTTGTTTTATCAATTTTGCTTATTTCTATATATTGAAAATATTAGAAGAAACAACAATTTTAAATAATTTTTCAGAAGAAGGATATGGTATGTACAATTTTTGTATTTTTTTTTAATCAATTTGTTTGTCTAAGTTTATTTAAGAAATAAAGTATTAGTAGCTACAAGGAATATATTCATAAAGTATCATCAAGAAGACATTAATACCTACAATACGGATTTATAATGCAGCAGAGTCGAGGAGTTAAAGAAAAAATATAGTTAATTTGTTTTATATAAGCACATATAGTGTAATATATACATTTTAAAACTTAATATTTTTTTTAATAAATTTAATTTTCAAGTATAGTTAATTTTTTCTTTGTTTCTTTTTTTTTTTTGTTCTTTGATTATCTTTTGTCTTAAAAAAATATTTACAGTTTCTTACTTATAATTACTTTACTATATGCATCTAGCTCTTACCAACAAAGAAAAATATAAAAAAAAAAATAACAGAAACATTTTCAAAGAAATTTAAAAAAAAACACATTCAAATCAATTTTCTCAAAAAAAATATATAATAAAACAGCATATATGAACAAAAATTGGTTTCACTCGCACTAAAAACAAATTCTTTGAATTCACATTTTAAAGAAAACAATATATATATAGCAAAAGTTATCTAATTAAAAAAAAAAACAAAAACCAAAAACAAAATACCTTTCACTATAAAAAAAAAATTCATCATCTTCTTAAACAAACTAAAAAATCTAGAAACATCAAATTTTAAAAACAAACTAGTTTTTTTATGTGCAATTTTTTTTTGTATAAAAATTAAAAATTTTTATAAAGTATCTATATATATAATTCCAAATCTTCCAAAGTTTTTTAAATTCATTTTCTAACATCCAGAAAGTAGCATGTGTTGTTGATAAAAATACAGTGTCAGTGTGTGTCCAAGATTACAATGAAGCATCATCTAGACTTAGAAGACGAAGAATAAAATATCAATCTGTCAAAAAAAAAAAAAATATTTATTATTAACTAAAATAATAAATTAAATAACCTTAAGCCGTAAATAAATTATTCTTTTTCGGTTTAGATTTATGTTTTCATAGTCTTGGACCGTTTTTTTTTTTTTTTTGGACTAAATATATAGTAATTTGTTTTATATTATCTGGAATTGCATGTAAAAAATCAAGTAGAAGTGTGTGTTTTTTGAAAAACAAAAAAAAAACAAGTTTTATAAATGAAAACTTAAAACAAGCGAATTCTACATAGCAAATATTTTAGTTAATATTTTTTTTTTTTTATTTTTTCTATTATTCGTTCTTATAAATTTTTGTCAATGTTTATTAATATATTTATTAATAATATTTAAATAATAAAATGATATCACATCAAAATGCTAAGTATAAAGAAGGTAAGTTTATATTTAAAAAAAAAATAATACTTTGTTACTGTACATTTTTATACGAAGAAAAAAAAAACAAAAAATATAGATATTTTTTCTAATATGATTAGCATGGTGTAGAAATAAAATATATTATTAATTTAAATTTTAATATTAATTTTTTATATATTTTTTTTTTAAAGCAGAGAGGTACACAATTATTTTTTTTTTTTGTATTTATTTAATATGTATAGTTAAAAAAAAATAGAGAGTTGTAGATGAAAGAATGATATTTAACAACAAATACGAACATATATAAAAGTAGTGATATTAGCTGAAAAACTATATCATTTAAGAGCTTTAGAAAGGATAAAATATGTCAAAATCTCTGTGTTAATCAAATAACTATACCGAAAAAGATTTTTTTTAATCAAATTTAAACAATTTTTTTTAAATTCCACTAAAAACATATATAAAACTATTCACTCATGAATTTAATTAATATTAAAATTTCTTATTTTAAATATTTTTTTTATTAAATTATGTTATTTATTTTATTTTAAATATCAATTTCTTTGAACATATTTTATCTTTTCGAAGCTTTTATTTTGATAGAAAAAATATAATACAGGGTTAAAATGTAAAAAAAAAAACAAAAACAAATGTGTAATTGTAAAAATAGACAAACATAAGATTACTTACAATTTTTATTTTTTATTTGTAAAATAAAAAAAATTATTTTGAAATATCTACTACTAAATTTGCTAATATGTAATTTTTCATTTTGTATATTATGTATTGTATATAAAGGTAATTTTCAAATTTTTTCTATACACTAAAATATATAGGTTGTGCATTTTTTAATACATTTACTAATTTTTTGTATTTATTTATAATTTTCTTGCATCATAAAGACATTTTTTTAAAAATAATCATTGTTGTTATTTTGACTTTTGGAAGAAGAATCAGAGAAATCTTTTCAATTAAAAATTTTTTTCGATTTTTTTTTCGCAGCAAAGGTTCACGGTCTTCCATTTTCACCTCGAAATTCTAGACCGTTTTCGTCAATTTTTACTTATTTTTTTACGATTTTCGATCGTTTTAAATTTTCAAAGTTCGATCAAAAATATTTGCTGCGTTGGTGGCTCTTTTGTAAAATATTTTTAAACTCCTTATGCAATTTTTTCGCTTCCTTGAAATGACTCAGAATTGTGGCTTTCAGACTTATAAGGTTCTGTCGAAAAGCTGTTGAAATTTTTTAATTTTAAATGGTATTTTTTAAGTTTATCTCACCCATGTTCTACTTAACTAGAAAAGTATATTCTTAGGTACTTACTTACATATCCAGGTCCAAATCTATGAAGGGTTACAGCCTGAGACACAACAATCATCCATCCCCTTTGATCGCAAGTACGCTGCTTTCAGACATCTTAACCAAGCTTTTTAGCATCCGCGATGGCTTGGTCTTTAAGATAAGGTTTTGATCTTCTTCGTTCTCTTTAACCTGGGAGCTGGGAATTTGAAGACTATCTTAGCTGCAACATTATAGTTCCTTTCAGTCAATGTGGCCGGGCCCATGTAGTCGACGTGTTTTGATTTTTCGGACAATATCAACATCTTAATACCGTTCATAGAGTTCGGCATTGTATCTTATCCTCGCAAACAGTACCAAATATCAGTAAAAAGAATATTTTTCTTTCGAAGGAGCCTAGTAATTATCAGCTCTCCCTATCTACCTCGTACCTCGTGTTATAAGGGTTAGTGCATTGGACTGTCATGCCAAAGGTCTGGGTTCGATTCCCGGCCACTGCCACCTAAAAACACAGAAGTGTTTTTGCTGGGTACTGCCTCTTGCGAAGAATTGATAAATCCTCCAAGAGCATACTTCTCATCTAGCCGTTCGGACTCGGTAGAAAATTGAAGGTCCCTTCCATTCTTGCCAACAACAAGCACACAGGAATAGTTGAGAGTTGTAAATCACTAGACCCTGATTTTCCACGAGCTTTTCGCCACCAAATTTATTTCTGCCTATCTGCTAATCTCCTAACACTTAGCACCATAAGGCAGGCTTCACAGAATAAGAGTTCCATAGAGTTCTCTTGCGACTAACCGAAGTAGTATATCGGTTTGCTGGGATAGTTCTTCCTCAAACCTCCACCTAGATGTCGTTGGTGCGATTAATGTTTACTCTGTGGTAGATAAACTCCTTAAATTCTTCAAAGTTGTTCCGTTCGACAGTAACGTATTGTCCACGAACATATCTAGTCGGTTGACAGACATTTCATTGATAACTAATAGCATATGTTTGGTCTTATTCTCGTTTACTTGAAGACCAACTAGCTTCACCTGTTCTTCAATTTCCGTGAAAGCCTTTATAACGGCGTGTTGGGAGTGGCTGATAATGTCGATATCATTAGAATAACCTAGAAGTTGAACCGATGTGTTGAAAATAGTGCCTTCAGTGTAAATGCCTGCCATTCACACTATTTGCCTCTGAACGAGATTAAAGAAATCATATGATAGCACATCTCCTTGCCACAAATTTGTGCATTTTTGGAAGAGTTTTTTTCTAGTTACACATTGCATCGAGTATTTTACAATGTCACGTAACACAACTAGATCAGTTTTCCCAGGAATTCAACTTTAGCAATCGACATATAGAGCTCCTGATAATGAATCCTATCAGTTATGATGGTGAGTCTCGACTTGAAGTTCGTTGGTCTTTTTCAAGATTTGTCTGTGAGCGAATATTTGCTCAATGGTTGATCTGCCTGGCTGCAAGCAACACTAGTACTTGCCAATTAAAATGTGTCGCAGAATGGCTTAAGACGCCACACAGTTATACGTTAGAAAGGGTCTGTTAGGCGACTTTTATCAGGCCTCGATAGTTCTTGCAGCACATTGAATTACCTTTTATGAAGATGAAACATGGACAGTCATCCCTCATGCTTCTTTCCACCCGTTGATGAGTTGTTGATGATGAGTTGATGTATGCACCTTTCCAATATATCCCCTCCGTACTTGAAGAGCTCCTCTGGCAAATCATGAGATCTAGCAGCTTTGGTGCTCTTGAGATTTCTTCTTGTTCTATACCTCTTCTATACTTGGTGGTGGTACTGGATCTTCATTGACTCGAGTTGTGTTTTCTTCTTCCCCATTTCTCCTGGTGCTTATTCAGCAGCTGCTGAAAATGCTGCGTAAATACATCTACTATTCTCTATGGTTCGTTGACTGGGTTGTCTTCGCTTTTTTGAAGAGCCTGTTGACCAATTTTGAAGCTTTTTATATAACTTCCGGGTGTTGTTTCCATCACGAGATTCTTCGATCTCCTTGAGCTG
Organism: Dasysyrphus albostriatus; assembly: GCA_946251815.1. NCBI lineage: Eukaryota > Metazoa > Arthropoda > Insecta > Diptera > Syrphidae > Dasysyrphus > Dasysyrphus albostriatus. The sequence goes on along the minus strand of OX276335.1, from coordinate 200,826,279 downwards.
GGTGGTGGCGTTTGCCCTCTTCTTTCTATACAAGGTCTTCTATTGGGACCACTGCCAATGGCTGTAGGGGTCTGTGGCAGCAAGTGCATTGGAGAGAGTTTCTCGCTCTGATGCTCAGCGTAAGCCCTGATGACTCCAGATAGGTACATATATGCTTAGGCAAATCACATCGAATTTCTTCTTTAGGGCGGTTCATAGGTTTTTTTAAATTTATCAGTCGAGTTCTAAGCCTTACCGCTACAAAAAAATGGTCAGAGCTGTCTGCCCCCCGATAAGTATGTTCGTATGTACGTGTAAGGTGCTAGAGGTGTGTCAACCTGATCGTTTGAGGAGCACCATGTTGCTTTGTGGATTTTTATTCCATGAAAGCCTTTAAACGATTTAGCACTGTTTTACGATCTTCTGAAAAGTGTTTTAATTGGAGGCCATTATAGTTTGCCTCTTCGTGCAGGCTATGCCTATCAACTAATCAACCGAAGGAGTCTTGCTTTCCAATTTGAGCATTGAATTTCCCGGGCAGAACATTTACATATTGCATATTACTCCAGGCAGGCTCTGATTGTACCTACTGTTCAGGAGGTCATAAAACTCATTCTTTTCAACTACATTATGAGAAGTGTGTCCACATATTAGGCCTATATTTAAGAAGTGGCTTGAGTACGGATCACCTATTGATTAAATAGCAGTTCTCTGATCAGACCGTGAACATTCTCAAAGACAGAATAGAGGAGATATTTGTAAGTAATGCAGGAAGAAAGTATTGGAGTTAATGGATAAGGTCATTAATCCATACACCGTTGAACACTTTTTCGACATGCAGAAGCATTCAATGGTAACTCGATGGCTGTTAAGGACTTGGGTGATGTCACGATGGAACTTTAGGACTAGGTGAAGTGTGGAAAATTTGCATATATTTTTCCTGAAAACTGAACCGGGTCGGGTGTGGAAAATGATATTGTTTTCGAGACATAAATCTTTGAGCGTCCTGACCTAACAGCTTTTCGAAGAGCTTATTAAGGCTCTACCCCATCGTGTTCAGCTAATTTCTTTAGCTTTTATAATATTTGTTGTGTCTGTTGGTGCTCTCAGGTTTGGGTTGCTGACTAGATCACTCATAAGATGGTGCCACGGAATACTGGTCAGTTCAAGTTGAAAAGCAGTGTCTATTCAATATATTTTTCATGCCATATATCTTTCCCTCTCTTGCTTTCTTCCTTTCTTCATCTTTTCCTCTCTTCCTCCCTTCCTCTCTTCCTCTCTTCCTCTCTCTCTCTCTCTCTCTCTCTCTCTCTCTCTCTCTCCCTCTCACCCCCTCCCCCTCTCTTTCTCCCTCTCTCTCTCTCCCTCTCTCTCTTCCTCTATCCCCCTCTCTCTCTCCCTCTCTCTCTTCCTCTATCCCCCCCACTCTCTCTCTCTCTCTCTCTCTCTCTCTCCCTCTCCCCCCTTTTTTCCTCCTCGCCCCTATCCCTCTCTCCTTCTCTTCCTTTCAATCTCTCCCCCTGTCTCCCTCTACCCCCCTTTCTCTCTCTCTCACTCTTTCTCACTCTCTCATTCTCCCTCTCTGCCAACTGCTAGAAATGGTGAACATATATAAACCTATTGTATCTTGCGCTTTTGTAACTAGACTGTTAAGAAGAGTCTAAACGCACTGCGAGCTTTTCTGCAAAAACGAAAACCACTGAATTATGATCCTCTTGACCTCAAGACCATGTTTTTCTGACACCTAACACTTTTCTTATTTCCCGATATGGACTTCAATCATCAGGTAATTTCCTTGGGGTGGTTGCTCCCCTGCAATTCCCTTCATGGAGGTTGTGCTTACAAACTTATCTACCGTAAATGTTAATTATGCAGTAAAAAAAAAAAAACTGAAAAAAGCAATCAATTCTTACAGTTGGTCTGTTTTGAACGCACTTGGAAAAATTGCCATCTTCTCCAATAGTATTACTTAATCTTATTTTTTTTTTTATATTTTTGCATCTCATTTTTAAAGTATTATTTTTCTTCTTAAAATATAAACATTATAAATGTAATAGTAAAACAACAAAAAAAAATAAACATCACTGTCACTCTTGCCATTTTGAATCAGAAAAAATTTAATGTACATACACCACTTACATAATATTTGTATAAAGAAAAAACTTATTAGAACGCAGGTTAGAAACAAAATGGATAAATTACTCTTAAAACTGTAAGTATGATTGTGTAATTAAAAAAAAAAACCTATAGTAGGTATTCGTAAAATACAACAAGAACAAACAAAAATTATAGAAAAAAAAAAACAAGAAAAAATAATATATTTCAAAACAAAGTCAGCCGCAAGTATGTTAGTTATAAATATAAAAGAAAAAATAGTTTAATGGAGTTGAGCAACGTGACATAAATACACACAAACATACATACAGAAAAAAAAAACAATTTAAAAAAATCGTTATGCATTATAATGTACAGTATTCACCAACATTGTCAACCAAAATATAAAAAAAAAATCAATAAACTACAAAAAACAAAAACACATTTATATCTGACTATCCGAGTTAATAGTAAATTAATGAAAACAAACAATGCCAAAATAAAAAGATCACTAAAATTAAAAAAAAAACTAAAATTAGTGAATTTTACAATATAGACAATTGAAATAAAAATTAAAACATATACAAAAACATAAAATAAACAAAAAATATAAAAGGAAGAAAAAATATATATCAAATTGTGTATTATATTATACAATTCATTTCAAAGGGAGAATAAAATTATTACTCCAACAATAAAATTCAAGGTCAACGTTAAAATAAAATAAAATAAAATAAAAATTCAAAATAAACAGAAAGGAAAAAACAATTAAATATATAAACAGAACAAGAAAAAAACTGAAACTAACTAATTGTCATTGTTGTAATCACTGAACATTATGAAAACAAAAAAATGAAAAAAACTATAATTTATTGATATGTTTGTATTTATATTTTACAAAACAAAAAATGACTAAATAAAAAACCAATAAAATATGTTATATAGAAAAGTGGCTGTTTTGATTTTTTTTTCTTGGCAATTTCTTCAATATAAGAGAAAAATTATAAGAGAGGTAAGTACTTTTCAACTGCCAAAGAATGTCGTTGAAAAGGTTTTTTTGCACAAATGTGCAGAATGTAAACATTTAGTAAATAATTGCACCACAAAAACTAAAAAACAATAAAACAAAATTGCGCAGTAAGTGCGAGCGAGAGCCAGAGCGAGACCGAGTACTTGTTTGCTCACGACACTTAATTTTATATTTTCACTTTAAAATTTAAAACACTTATAAAGATTCGTGTTTTCCCTTATATTATAATGATTATTACACTTTTGTTTTGTTTCATTACTTTGTTTAATTTGTTTTTCTTTGTTGTTATTAATGTTGTTCATTTTTAGTTTGTAATTTTTGTTTGTTTGTTATCAAAACGACAACTATCGACGATCTTTTGATTTTTTTGAGGTTTTGATCCAACCACCAACCAACCAATTTTCCAGCTGACTGGAAAGATTATTGGAATGTCGGATAGCAGCGTTCAGTGCTGTAGTTAAGTAACTCAGTTCTTCTCGACGCTTAATGCAATTATTTTTGCGGTTTTTACTTAATGTTGGAGTACATCCAAAAATCGTATTTTGTTATCGAAAAAATGTATGCAAACGTCAATTTTTGTTATGACACTTTTTTCCAGTGTTTTAGTTAAGTGCCTCGAATTTTTTTTGTTAACTTAGTGCGAAGGGGTTCTGTGCTACCTGCACTTTGTTATACATAAATCGTGTGTGAACTACGTTGGTAGCACAATTTTTCTCAGAGCCCTATTTTTTCGTAAGTCCGAAGCCGAATTGAACTGGATGAAAGAAACGATGTCGGTGCTCATCAGAGAAAAACTGCCTTACCGGCATGAATTACATACACGTTATCGGTAGTTTGAATGCAAGCTTGACGTTTATTTCTGTGATGGCGTCGTTAATATCGGTGTTGTTATTTTTCGACCAATTTCATCCATGCTTGCAAGAAAGCTATAAGTTGTCAACGCATTTATAACTAATACTTTCGTGGTGTTATTCGCATCGGTAACACAGTTTTTCTTCGCGTTTAAGTAAACCGTTGATAATTATCTTCGTTTAAATTAGTCCAAAGAGGTTGTCCTTCACCTGCGCGAATGACTGTAATCAATAAATCGCATGCAAATACCACTTCTTTTGGTTCAGCTTAGCCCCAATTGTACACAAATGTCACAAATGTCAACTACACGCCGATAACTCACTTTTTATCCGCTTTTTATTTAAGTTGCCTAAAAATTAGTTTTAATACTGCATTCTCTAAAATGAGTTCTTTTTCTTTTAAAAACAAGTTAGTGGATACCGCCACCTCGACTGAAGATTTAGTGCAGGAAACTATCTTGATTTCTCAAAATAGTGAAGACCTACCTGCTCAATCTAGCTCTTCTGCTTCAACTGATTTCGTGTTAGTTGAAAATAAAAGTAAAAAAAGGAGTCGTGATAACTCCAAAGTTGTTAGAAACTGTAGTCCACCCCCTAAACTCACAAATATCAGGAATGTTTCAAATCTACCGATACCTTGTTCTGTCGATAATGAGAATCAAATTTTTATTACGGGTCCATGTACAGTCTCCGATGAGACTCCTGTGCTTAAAGCTCACGCTAGCAATGATTTAAGACCTATAAAGGCTGTATCTAAACCTAAAACGATATTTGTTTCTCGCCTTGAACCTGATATTATTCCTGATGATATTGTTTCTCATCTAGTATCTAAAAATTGTATCCCTAACAAATTGTCTGTCAAGTGCACCAAAATAAGTAAAGCAAATAGCTTCGTGTCGTCTTTTAAAATAGTAACTCAATCTTCGTACTTTGATTCAATTTGCGATAGAAGTAATTGGCCTAGTGAAGTTCTTATAAAGGAATTTACTACTAAAAGAAAGAACAATCCTAAACACTCCCTACAAAATATTACAGCAGCAAAAAACTAGATAGAATTACCCTCTTTTACCAAAATGTAAGAGGGCTACGCAGCAAAACTGCTGATATTTATATGAACTCTCAGGCATTTCCACATGACATCTTTGCTTTGACCGAAACTTGGCTCAATCCATGTTTTTTTGGACACAGAACTCTTTTGTCAAGAGTTTTTAGTTTATAGAAAAGATCGTCATGTAGATAAACCAAAAGAAATGGGAGGTGGCGTTTTGATTGCTGTGCGTAATCATTATATATCTTCTTCTGTTTCCTTTCCTTTCAATTTATCCATCGAATTAATCTGTATAAAAATAACTTTACAGTCAAAATATATTTACATATTAAATGCTTACATACCCCCTAAAAGTTCTGACGCAGTTTTTAATGAGCTTTCTATGGCCTTAGATTTTGTAATGGACTTATGTTGCTCTAACAGCAATATTTAACTTCTGGGTGATTTCAATCTACCGTTTACTGATTGGGTCTCTTCTGAAGATGAATCATACCAAGAAGCTTCTTTAAATTCTGCACAATCGGAGCTTTTTTTACTTGATAAAATTAGTACTAGTGACTTACAGCAAGTAAGCTGTATTAAAAATTCTAAAAATCGAGTTCTCGATTTGGTATTTTCCGCGGACGCTATTAGTACTCTTGTTCTGAAATCTAGATTTGGGATTACTAATATAGATAGTTACCATCCTCCCCTGGATATTTTCCTTGACTTGAATAGCCATCTCACAGTTAATAGTAATTCTTATGATTGTTCTTACATATTTGACTTCAAAAAGGCTAATTATGAATTGCTCTCTGAAAAACTTGTTAGTTCTGACATTGGTAACATATTATCAGCATGCACTAATATTGATGAAGCAGTTTCTATTTTTATTCAATATTTTATAGTTGTATGAATGATTCTATACCCTTAAAAATATCGAAAAACTCGAACGTTTGCCATGCATGGTATACGAAGGAGCTTAGATCACTCCGTAACAAGAGAAATAGGGCGTGGAAAACCTACTTAAAAACTAATTCACAAATTGATCACAGTTCTTACATTGCAATTTTTAAAGAGTTCAAAACTCTTTCAAAATCACTTTATAACGGGTGATTTTTTAAGAGGTTTAGAACTTAAAAAAAAAAAAAATACAAAAAATTCGAAAAAATGAATGAAATATTTATTTGAATCGATAGTTTGAACCTTGCAATTTAATGTTTAAAGATAATTTCATGCAAATGTTGACCGCGGCTGCGTCTCAGGTAGCCCATCCGCTGAGTCCAATTTTGGCATACTCTTTCACACATATCGGCCGGTATCTCACGAATGAATGAAATGAATGAATGTTGGCTTCCAGTGCGTCAATCGAAGCGGGCTTGTCCCTATAGACATTAGCCTTGACATACCCCCACAAAAAATAATCTAATGGTGTCAAATCGCACGATCTAGGCGGCCAATTGACCGGCCCGAAACGTGAAATTAACTGTTCACCAAACTCGCCTCGCAATTGCGCCATTGTTTCGCGTGCTGTGTGGCATGTGGCACCGTCTTGTTGAAACCACATATCATGCAAGTCAAGAACTTCCATTTCGGGCAAAAAAAAAAAGTTTGTTATCATCGCTCGGTAGCGTTCACCATTGACAGTAACGCTGCGATTCGCATCATCTTTGAAGAAATATGGCCCAATAATGCCGCCGGCCCATAAACCGCACCAAACAGTGGCTTTTTCGGGATGCATTGGTAGCTGTTGCAATGCTTCTGGCTGATCTTCACTCCAAATGCGGCAATTATGCTTATTTACGTACCCATTCAACCAAAAATGAGCCTCATCGCTGAACACAATTTTTCGATAAAAAAGCGGATCCTCGGCCAGCACGAATTTTGATAGTAAAATTCAATAATTTGCAAGCGTTGTTCATTTGTAAGACGATCCATGGTTAAATTGCAAACCAAACTGAAGCTGTTTGACAGTGACACAAGGTACTAAACACACGTCAGCTGTCTAAACCAGTGTTGCCAAAACCAAACCAGCTAAAAAATCACCCGTTACTAGTTATTTGAATGAAATGGGAAGCTGTTTAAAAGAGGATCCTAAGTCATTTTGGAAATTTGTCAACACAAAGAAGAACTCGGACGGCTATCCGGTGAATTTTGTATACGAAAACTGTTCGCTACAAAATAATACCGATATTTGCAACGCATTTGCGAAAAATTTTCGCTATTCTTTCGTTGATACGCCTGTCGTTGTTGACGAAAGTTATTTTAAAAATTTACATATCTATTCCCAAACGAATTGTAGTAATATACCTGTGCAACTGAGCACTGTTTTAGGATATCTTTCATTGTTAAATGATGATTACTCGTGTGGTCCAGACGGAATTCCCCCAATAGTATTAAAAAGGTGCAGACATATATTATTTCAGCCCCTTCAATCTTTATTTCAGCTTTCTTTAAAATCAGGGAAGTTTCCTTGCTTATGGAAAAAATCATTTTTAACTCCAGTTTTCAAAAAGGGTGATAGGAACGATATTAAAAACTATAGGTCTATATCAAAACTGTCTTGTATACCGAAGCTTTTCGAAAAAGTTATTTGTGAAAGTTTGGCTTTTTATAGTAAAAATTTAATATGTGCAAAACAGCATGGATTTATGCAAAGAAGATCAACGGTAACAAATCTCCTTACCTTCTTACACAAATGCTCCAATGCTTTAGAAAATGGTAGTGAAGTTGACTGCATTTACACTGACTTTTCTAAAGCATTTGATCAACTTAGTCACAATATTATATTATTCAAACTTAAAGCTTTGGGCTTTCCACCTTTCTTTATAGATTGGATAAAATCGTACCTGGGAAACAGATCCTACCAGGCAAAATTTCGACACTCTTTCTCAAACCCATTTAACGCTCTCTCGGGTGTACCTCAGGGAAGTCATTTGGGCCCTTTTCTATTCATTCTTGCTATAAATGATGTTGTCTCATGTATACGTTCTAGTGAAATTCTTATATTTGCGGATGATATAAAGATTTTCAAGGCAATAAGAGCTGATCATGACCACAGTCTCTTGCAGGATGATATTGACAGCTTCACTCTATGGTGTGATAAAAACGGTCTTAACCTAAACCCTGTTAAATGCCAAACAATAATTTTCTCAAGAAAACGAGTTGCAAGTTCTTTTAATTATTCTATTTCGCAGCACAAACTATGCCGTGTCTTTAGTTTCAAAGATTTGGGTGTTCAGTTTAGTTCTAATTTAGAGTTCACAGAACACATAAATTACATTGTAAAAAAAGCGAGCTCTATGCTTGGATTTATAAAACGTTGGGCAAAAGAATTTAACGACCCGTATATTACCCTTTCTCTATATAACTGTTATGTAAGACCTCATCTTGAGTATGCCTCTCAAGTTTGGTCACCCTTCTATGAAATTCATAAAAGTCGTATTGAATCAATACAACATAAATTCATTCGTTTTGCCCTGAAAGGTCTCCCTTGAGCTGATCCATATAACCTTCCACCATATGAACATCGGATCCAACTGCTGCAGGTCCAAACTTTATATCAAAGGCGGGTTAATAATGACTTAATATTTCTTCAGCAACTTTTAAATGGGGAAATTGATGCTCCTGACTTGTTAGCCTGTATTGGCATAAATTATCGCAGAGGATCTCACCACCTGCGAAGATTTGAACTTTTACATGTCGATTTTCATCGTACTAACTACGGAATTCATGAACCTTTAAGCCGAATGTGTAAGCTTTTCAATTTAAATGCTTCCTCCATTGATTTTAATATAGGTAAAATGGAATTGAAAACATTGTTTCGAACCAGTGCTCCACAATCGTGACCGTCTTATATATCTATTAAGATACTTTCAATGTTTTTTTTTTTATTGTATAATTTTGTTTATTATATTTGATTTTTGTAATTTTGTACACTAGTTCTTTTTGTAGTTATTTGTAAGCATGTGTTAGTTTGCATTATTTTACCAACCACTAACGCATGCACTTATGATGAGCCCTTGTTTGTAGGTTGCAGCTTGATCAAAGCTCTCTACACTCATAGAATCTGAAGTGTAAAAAAATCAACTTTTCTGGACCAGTAAAAATTAATCAAAAATTTTAGATTTTTTAGTTTTTTTTTCATCCATCGATATCGTAACCATCCGTCATTGGAATTAGACAACTGATGGCTTGAAAGATAGGGGATGAACTATATTTTGACAAGAAATGTGTTTTTTAATCTAAATGTCACCCAATTGCCTCAGAGTCACCATTCGTCAATGGAATTTGACAGTTGATGGCTTGAAATAAAGGGACAAACAATATTTCGACAGAAAAGTGTATTACGATCTAAATGTCACCCTATTGTCTTAAGATCACCTTCATCTGGGTCAGTAAAAATCCATTAGAATTGTTGATTTTTTAAAAGGTTTTTTAATCCATTGACATCGTAGCCATCCGTCAATGTTCCTGATCACACGTGAAAAGATTCAAGGATTTTCTGCGATTTGTGATGGTGAGCGGGGTTACTGGCAGAAGATGGAGGAGGATGAAATATATTTAAAATATTTGAAAATATCCGGTGTAGAAAATTGGTGTTTTCTTTTGTGATCTTTCTCCTATCCAAGCCAACCAATCTTATCGTGTCTTTCATTATGAAATTACGAAAAACACAAAGGGGAAAACAACATCTGAAGAATAATTTTCTTTACATCTAAACACTTCCGTTCTTCACGTGCAAGCAAGCACAATGGAATTTGACAGTTGATATCTTGATGAATTAGGGCCGAACTATATTTTCAAAAAAAATGTATTACGATCTAATTGTCAACCAATTGACATAAAATCACATTTTTCCGGAACAGTAAAAAAACTGAAAATTTCATATTTTTTCAGCTTTTATAATCAATCCTAATTTTATTGTTTTTAAATTTGGATCAAATAGGATTCCGTACAGTATTGAAAAAAATTCGTTAAAATCAGAGAGATACAACTTCAGCGAATTTGTCTGACAAATCATCACTCAGAATGTTCACACTATAAGCCAGCAGTCAGAATTGTCGGTCATGATCGATAATGTGTACAACGCTTTGCCCGAAGAGGTTGTGCTTCCTGCGCCATAACTTTTACTACGTTTGCAAGCAGGATCGAGAGATCGAGTTGAAATAGAGTCGAATATTTGACCCAAGTTTTTCGTCACTTGAGTTGAGTGCTCCATTTAGTTTTGAGTTCAAATGGTATCGAAAACAAATTAAAACAAAATTAAAACAACTGTATTTGTACACAAACATCTAAAGAAAACAGACCATAATGCATTATCTGTAAACAAAACTCCTCGACCTAGATTTTTCGTCACAAATTTCTACTTGAACAACTTCCCCAGCGGAGGTGAGTCAAATCAAACTCATTTCAACTCGATCCAGGTATACAATTTTCTAGGAGTCTATCAATTAGACGGTTGTGTTATTAGCACTCGAGTTTCGAGGGCTGGACGTACTAGTTTTAATAATTGTGTCAATTAAAACATGAATATTATGAGAGAAAAAAGTTTAAATTATTAAAACAATTCTTTCACATAATATAGTCCAGTGCATTTATGACACCCAGTGCAGTTTGTAACAACCCCAATTTTTGTTTTATGTTTTTATTATTCGAAGGGTAGTTGATTGGGTATTATAACCCTTAGTTTTCACACTCGCGAAATTTACAGTTCGGCCACCATCTTGGATTTTGTTTCATTTTAGTTTTTATTAAATATCTCAGTTCCTAGAAGTACTAGAAAAAAGTGCTTAAGCCAAAAATGTGGAGAGTAAAATTGTCTATCTTTTATGTTAAAAACAATTTTGCGATATTTTTAATATTTAAAAAGTTATGGGTCAAAGAAGTAAAATAAATTACTTTTTTTAAAGAATTTTTAAAAATTTCGCACATTTAGCGACGGAAATTTAAAAAAATGTCTATGAGAAATTCGTTACTTACTACTATGTCACCATATTGGAACTTCGTTGTTCCGTGAGCCATTTAATTGAAATTGACATCGGTTGTGGCTGAGACAGAATTATCAACGAAAAAATATTTTCAATGGCCATCCTATAATGGTATTTGACAGTTCATTTGGCTTGTAAGATCAGGGACCGAATAAAATTATCTCTGCTAAGTCTCAAATGTGAAACCTAGCCTAAAGTTGCCCTTTTTAGGAGAAAAACAATTGAAAAATTTCGAATTTTCAAAAGATTTTTTTTTATTTTCAGGGGCTTTTTAATCCATCAACATCGCAGCTATCCTCCAATCAAATTGGATAGTTAACGGCTTGACAGATAGGCAAGAAACTTTATCTAGGCGCAAATGCAATATTTCGTTCCAGATGTCATCCAAAGACCCTTAAATCAACTTCTAACATAAAAGGCAAAATTCGTGTTTTTTCTGAGGCATTTTAAATTCATTTTTCATCGGCATTTTTCGGAAAAATTCGAGGATTTTTTTTATTTCCAGAGGCTTTTTAATCCATCCACATCGTAGCTATCCAATGAAATTTTAAAGTTTATGGCCTTACAGATAGACAACAGACTATATTTTGACGTTAACGAAACATCACGTTCCAAAGACACCCATTTGTCCTAAAAACATCCTTTGACGTGTTCACATTGAACTGAAAAACTGGATTTTTGTAGGTTTTCAGTCTAATGTAAGCACCGTCTTTTATTGAGCAGTTAAAAATCTGTGCAAATTGAGGGCAAGTTGAATATGTGGGTTTTCTAATTCGATTGTAGTACCTCGTGGCATAATGGTTAGTGCGTAGGACTGTCATGCCAAAGGTCTGGGTTCGATTCCCGACCACTACCACTGCCACCTAAAAACAGAAATGTTTTTTTCCGAGGTAATGCGTCTTGCGAGGAACTGACAAATCCTCCAAGACTAGACTTGTCATGAATAAGTGTGTTCTCATCTAGCCGTTCGGACTCGGCAAAAAATTGTGGGTCCCCTCCATTCCTGCCTTCAACACGCACACAGGAATGGTTGAGAGTTGTAAGTCACTGGGCATTGGTCCTTCACGAGCTGTGTGCCACCAAATTTCAGTTGCATCTTTATAAAGGAATTAAATGCTGGAATAAGTTGCACGTAAGTACTTTTTCTTATTTAGCATATTTAGCGACGGAAAAAAAAGTCTACGAGAAATTTGTTTATCATTTAATTTTCAACAATATTAGTACAAACATTTTGTCTGTGTTTCAATAAATAAAAAAGATAAGAAGGGATTTAGGAACATCGTCATCAACGTGATTCAAAATAATGTTCAGTGCAATAAAATATAAAATACTGAAAAGTGCAAAAAAATACAAATTTATGCTAGTGAGCGACACCTTCCTACGAAAAACATTAGGAAATTTGGGTTGAGCTGAATGCATTCAAACACGGTAAAGGCTACGTCAACAACTATTTCAAATTTTTAACTGATTATTTAGATGAAGTTGTTCTTCACTTTTCTAAAAAAGCTAGGGAATCTTTAACTTTTACTTTGGTAAAACTTGAGATAAAAAATAGGAAGAGACAAAACATATCTTCACTTTTATAAAAAAGTGAATCGGATGTGATAAGAACGTTAGAATGTTTATAAACCAACACTTGCATCACTATAATAAGAGATATTGGTGCATAATTTTAAACATTCAAGCCTAGTATGCAGATCGAGACAAAATTTATCTCCCATATAAAATGTTTCCCAGGACAAATTTTATCTTGGATTTGTTTCCAATCAATACGCAGTTCCAGCGCAAAAATTGACGTTCGTAGCCGCTGTACATGAAAAGACAAACGATAGTCTCCACTATATTTTGCGCTCAAAGCATTATTTTTCTGAACAAATTGTGACGTTTTATGTTTATTTCGCTTTTATAAACTTAAATCTTCTCCCTGTTTCATACTTTCCATTATTAAGACGTTTTGAGGACGCATAACTGAAATAAATTATAAAATGCGTAAAGAAAATGATGAGATCAGAATTGAGAATAAAATACAAACAGCTCTTTTAAATCAGCCAGTGGCGTAGCTAATAGGAAAGGGTACAAAAGGGCCGCATACAGGTTCGGAAAATATTTTCTTCTACTCAAAATTTAAATTTATTTCCAAATCGAGTTAAACCAAGTTGGAATTAGCAAACTGATCTGGCAAAAATCAAGTGGATTTCTGGAAAAAAGAAAGTGGAAAACTGAACATTACTGATTTTGGCAGGGTTCTTTTATCCATTGACATCACATCCATCCTTCGATAGAATTTTATATTTGATAGCTTCACAGATAGAAAAAGAAAAATCTATTTGACGGAAAAAGTTTATTTATATCACTTTTTCCGGAGAAGTAAAAATACTTCAAAAATTTTGGAATTTTTAGAGTTTTTTTTTAACAAACGGCATCTTAGCCATTCTTTAATGGAATTTGACAGCTATTGGCTTGACAGATGAGGCTAAGACAGCTATGTTTTAATAAAAAAAGTTCATTTTAATCCAAATGTCAACCAATTGCTCAGGAAATCACTTTTTTGCAGAAAAGCAGAAAAATCGTTTTTTTAATCCATCGACATCGTAGCCATCTGTCAAATTGATCCGACAGTTAATAGCTTGAAAGATGTAGGAAAAACTTTATTTTTACGAAAAAAGTTTATTTTGGTCCAATTTCAACCAATTGCCCTAAAATCACCTTCTCTAGAGAAATAATAAATATGAAAATTTCAGACTTCTAAGATGTATTTATATCCATCCACATTATATTGTTCCCCAACAAGCGCCGACGCTCAATTTTGCTTGCTCTGCAAATGCTTTGAAAGAATCTGAATATAAAATTTTTAAATTTGTGAATTGAAAGAAATCTTATAATTTTTTTTTTTAATTTCTAGCTATGCTACTGTTCTCATTTGACTTTTGTTTTATCTCTACAACTTGAAGGAAGTGGAACAACGATTTTTTTACATCAAAGATTTGATCTTCTTGTAGATTAAAGTATAATAATGTTTAAACAATCACAAGCATAATCTAATGGCACTTTCATTTCATTACATATTTTATAAAATTTACCTTCTTCAGAGAGAAATTATTTGTTTCGAAGTATTTTTGTTTTGTGTTCATTTTAAATTTGTTTCTGTTGTGTAGCTGTCTCCCTTTCTTTATCTGTCAGATTTAGGCTTGTTCAACTTAAATTTGCTTACGTTACGTTGCGGAGTTCACTCTAGTTAGAAGAGTTGTTTAATGCATTTAAAATTAAGAAATAGTTAGACAAGGGTTCGAAGCAAAACAACTTCGTTAACTAGAGCCAGTTCTATTCCTTAAACGAGCAATGTTTAAAATTTTTCCCGCCTAACAACAAGCCTAGTAACAAGCTTTTTTTTCTTAGTAAATAATTTTTTGTTTTTACTTCAAGAAATTTGTGGAACCCTGAGGATTCTGTCACGGAAGTCTAGGGTTCCAATAAACTCAGTTTGGGAACCCAAAAGGTTGGCTATACCAGCCAAAAGGTTGGCTATACCAACCTAAAGTTAGGCTTTACCAGCCAAAAGGTAGGCTATACCAAAGCACCGAGGCTTCTATTTGGCTCGGATCAAGAGATGATCCGCTTTTGGCAGTTAATCTGCAATTTCAATCCCGTGAATATCCCTATGTCCTCGGAACCATCCTAAACTAACTGTGTTCATTGCGTCTAGTACTCATAACTCATTCTGGCAACGATCAATCAGTTTGGACTTTATGGTGATTGAGAAAATTGTAGTAATTGCCGCCTGTCTATCTATGAAAATCTCAATATTATTGTATATTATATTAAAGGAGAACTTATTCAAGTGGAAGATAAAACATTCTTTTATGATGAAAACGAAAAACTTATTTGGAAAGATGGAGATGGCGACGGAGAAGAAATCATCAATCAGCTGGTTTTGACAGTGGCAAATACAACAAATGGGAGAATCTCTCCAACGATGGCAGAGACACCTACACTCTCAGCTAGAAATGATCGCGTATCCGGGACACAAACCCAACATCTAAATCATTCCTAATAGTATTGCCGTCTGCCCTAGTATTAAAGTAGCTAAATCAAATAATAATTTAAGTTTTAGTATTTTATCATATAATGTAGCTGGATTAAAAAATAAAAGTAAATATTTAGATTTTTTTGAATATGTTAAAAAA
Organism: Dasysyrphus albostriatus; assembly: GCA_946251815.1. Taxonomy (NCBI): domain Eukaryota; kingdom Metazoa; phylum Arthropoda; class Insecta; order Diptera; family Syrphidae; genus Dasysyrphus; species Dasysyrphus albostriatus. Next base: position 200,811,124 of record OX276335.1, on the reverse strand, counting down.
CATGATATATTTTTTTTATATGAAACTTTCCTAGTGGAAAATTATGAAAATTTTGAAAATAGTTTTAATGAATTCGAATTGTTATGGAGTGCTGCAATCCGAACACATACGGTAGGAAGAGCAAGTGGAGGAACCGTTTTTGGGATAAATACAAAATTTTCATCAAAAACAAATTGCTGCTTTATAAGGAGGGAAAATAGAGAATATGTAAAATTAGATATCAAGGGAGAGCATATGGAGATTTGTCCAATCTACATAAACTGTTGCAACTGGCAAATTGAATTCAACGATTTAATGGATTGCCTACTCACTGCAGGCTGCAAAAATATGCTTCTGGTTGGTGACTTTAACGCTAGAGTTGGAAAAGAACAAATAGCACCTATAATGAAAGGAGAATATGAGTCCTTCTGCAGCGTGATTAGAGAGTCGAAAGATGAAACTATCGATGCCAAAGGCAAGCAACTTATTGAAGCATGTGACTCTTTTAACTTATGTCTTTTAAACGGCAGAACATCAAGCGATAGTAATGGTGAATTTACGTTTGTAAAGGGAAACGGATGCTCCGTAATTGATTACGCGTTCATTAATGGAAACTGGCATGAGCTGATACAGGACATGGAAGTAGCAACCCAACTTTTCTCAGATCATCTGCCCCTATCTATTAAATGTGGAACAGAAGCAAACAATCCTGTTACCAAAAATCTTTCGCTGCTACCAAAACTTATTTGGAAAGACAACTTTATCTTCGAGTATCATCGCCAACTAGATGAATGCGTAACAATGCTGGAAATTGAGTGGGACCATGCTTTTTTATACCCTAGTTTTCTCACAAGTATAATCAAACACATAGCGGAACCAAAAACAAGCAACAACAAACTAGCTAGAAAGCAACCTTGGTTTGATCAAGAATGTGCCAATGCTAGGAAAAAATCATATGGATTTCTCAACTTGTTTAGAGAGTTGAACACAGAAACATCGAAACAAATGTATATTGAAGCGAATTTGCATTACAAAACAGTTTGTGAATCCAAGAAAACAATATATTTCAATGGGATGGCGAGTGAAATAGCTGAGGCTTCTAGTAGCAAAGACTTTTGGACCATTGCCAGAAAACTCAACGGGAATACATACAGAGTTGGCATCCGAGTCGAAGTTGACACTCTTAAAAACCATTTCCGAGCAATACTGAATCCTGAAGGACCACAAGTTTCATATATGTATGCAGTACCACAAGTGTTTGATGAAATCTTGGACCCACCATTCAGCATCGAAGAACTTTTTGAAGTGTTGAGAAAAGCAAAACAAAATAAGGCACCAGGTGAAGATCGAATCCCCTATGAGTTCTTCCAAAATGCTACAGTCAATTTTCTTGAAAAAGTACTAAAATCTTTAAATTATATATACAAAGAAGCAAAGGTGCCAGAGGAGTTTCAGAAATCAATAATCTTCCCAATATTAAAGAAAGGTGATCCTAACAACGCAGCGAACTATAGAGGAATCTCTTTTATGAATACTATAGCGAAAATTTTTACTGGCTTATTGAACACACGCCTAACAAAATGGGTTAAAGAAAATAGAAAGTTAAGCCAATTCCAGGCGGGATTTAGAGAAGGCTATTCTACTGTGGATCAGATATTTAATCTAACAAGTATAGCGCAAACCTACCTTAATAGAGGAAAAAAATTATATGCTTTTTTTATCGACTTTCGTGCGGCATTCGATACGATCAACAGAAACTGTCTCTTCTACAAACTTTCCCAAATTGGCGTATCGACTAAGTTTCTTAATATCTTGATCAATCTCTACAGTGCCAACAAATCAGCAATATGGAATGGGACCGAGCTGTCAGACTGGTTTGGAATTGAAATAGGTGTACGTCAGGGATGTTTGCTAAGTCCGCTAATTTTTTCACTATTTTTGGATGACATCTCAGAGTGCCTGCCGGCAGGAATCATGGTTGAAGGTATCAAAATCACCACATTGCTTTTTGCGGATGATCTGGTAATCTTAGCAGAATCGCATAATTCTCTGCAGCTTATGATAAACAAATTAGAAAATTACTGCAAGTACAATTGTCTACAAACCAATACAGCGAAGTCTAAAGTACTTGTTTTCAGAAAAGGAAGAGGTCGACTAGCTGGATACGAAAAATGGAAATATGGTGGAGAGGATCTGGAAGTTGTCAAATCATACAAGTACCTAGGAGTGACGATAAATCATGACCTTTCCTTCAAACAACATCTTAAAATGAAACTTGCTGATTCGAAAAAAGCCATCAATACAACTTGGAAAAATCTAATGTCTAACTCTAGGGTTGAATTGTCATCCAAAATAAAGATTTTTGAAGCTGTTATGCGCTCCATAATGTGCTACGGCGGGCAAGTTTGGGGTGGCAAATATTACGAAGATGTAGAAAGGCTGTTACGTTTCTTTCTGAAAAAACTTCTGCGGCTACCATCAACCACTCCTAACTATATGTTATTAATTGAAAGTGGAATGTCACCTCTTTATGTCTTCACACTTCAACTCAGCATGAACTATGTGACCAAAGTTCTTAACGAGCAAGACGATTCACGACTTACCAAGGTTCTCGTCAAGAAGGCGCTTAGAACGAAAACAATGTTCTTCAAGGACTGGGAAAATGCCGCAGCTAAATACAACATTCTGCTAGATCTAACAGAAAATAACATCCCAGAGTGGAAAGACAGAACCCAAAAATTCGTCCTTGATGTGAAACAAGCTATCAAAATAGAAAGCATAACACAAGCTGAAAATTCATCAACACGTTTTTTGTATCGGCAACTCGAACACCAACAGATTGAGTATCTGAATCTTGGCCTCAGTACTGCACAAATTTCTATGGTAATCCGAGTGAGAGGAGAACTACTCCAGTTAAACTGCATGCCCCATCGTGAAGATATTTCATCAATATGCTGTTTATGCAACACTAGGGAAAACGAAGACGTGATGCACTTTCTTGGTTCCTGTCCCATCTTGAAAGAAATAAGGCGATATCACTATGGAGTTAATCTGATGAATATTGAAGAGGTAAAACTTATTCTCAACGACAGCGAAAATTGGGGGAAACTTGCTTCTTATTGCTACGCAGCGCTCAATTATAGAACAAGAATAATAAATGAAAATTTTTGAAATAATTGTCAAATAAACATTTTCCTTACTTAAATACTTGTAAATATACTTTTAATATCTTAATTTTGTATACAAAACAACTGTTAAATTTGTTGTCATTTCTCGGCAGACGGCTAAGCCATGCTTAAATGTACTTAATATTAAACAATTACAATTGTAAATTTTATAAATGAATTAATAAAGTACCAAATAATAAAATAAAAATAATAAAAAAATATTATTGTTGGCTAATTCGCATGAGGCAAGATGTTTCGCGGCTTCACAGACTGTCAGCACTGTCGCTTGGAATATACTGCAAAAGTTTTGAAGCTTCATAGATCTATTTATTGGCGGGTTAACTGAGTAGATGGCTGACCCAACACCCTCCAAGGTTTTGGAACCGTCCGTCAGTAAAGAATGAAACATGATTTGCATTAATGACCATGTTTTCTTCCAGAGTTCCCTGGTGAAGATATCTGTCATGGTTACTGTGTTGAAATCAATGTGCGCGGATCGTAGTCCATTTAAATGTCTGTAAAATTCATTATAGTTCCTTGACCGTAAAGGCCCAATTCTGTTCCAATTTTAATTTGTTGAAGTCTTAAAGCACTTTTGGCCACCAACTCTTTCGTAAACAGATCAAGAGGGGCAAAAGAAAGGACAGTTTCTAGGTCGGCAATTGGTGTGGTCCTTATAGCACTGGTTGTGACGATACAACCTAGTCCTTAGATTTTAGTTATGTTTCTTAGATTGGTTTCCTTATCGTAGGCTGGACCAATTTTTGAGCTTGTTCAGGGACGTTGGTAAGAGCTCGCACAGAGTGGGGACAAATTTTCTGAGGCCATTAACGCAATGTCATCGGCTTATGCAATGGGCTTGATACCACTCAGATTTAGTTTAACTAAGATCCGGTTTAAGACAAGGAAACAAAGCAAAGGAGATAAGACCCCACCATGTGGAGTACCCCTACTTGTCCTAAATCTTAATTTAATGTCATCCATTTGTGCATTTATAAGTCTCGTTTAAAGTATAAAATCGATCAAATTTATCAGTACTGGATCGATACTGACGGAGTTAAGGACTTGTCGAATTGCACTGTTATCAACATTGTTAAAGGCCCCTTCTATATCAAGGAATGCTGCTAGAGTGAATTCTTTGAAGTGGATTGATTTTTCAATTGTGCCGACTACTTCATGAAGTGCTGTCTTAACAGATTTGCCCTTCATGTAAGCATGTTGGGCCAGTGAAAGCAAACCATAATTCAGCTGTAGGCGAATATGAGTGTCAATTAACCATTCTAATGTCTTCAGGAGAAAAGGGGATAGGCTTATAGGCCGGAGTCCGTGGGTTCAATGTGAATGGGCTTTCCAGCTTTCAGAATGAAGATGACATTCACTTTTCTCTTACTAACGGGTATATAGGTGATGCTAAGACAACCCCTAAAAATATCCACTAGTATTGGAACAATTACAATCTTTGGAGTGTTGTAGCATTATTGGAATGATTCCATCAGGCCCTGCAGACTTGTATGCTGAGAAAGAGCCAATCGGCCACACCACCTTCCTACTATCTACGATTTGCTTACACCTATAGCATAGATTTCATTAATGTTGGGCCCTCTGTCCACAGAAGATGTATTGATAATACACCCTGGGAAGTGAGTGCTCATAAGTGAAAAGTCTCGGAGCAGGTATTATCAGGTCTTTTTAGAAATCCCGGAAGAGTTGGAGATTTAGATATGACTTTCCTGAGTCTAGCAGCTTCATTTGTAGACTTAATATCTGAGCAAAATTTTTACCAGGCTGCTCATTTTACATAGGCAGTTCGGTTTTTGAAAAAAAAATTCCTGACCTAAAATAGATCGAATTCAGCAGGTTCATTACTTTATTTTGATCTATTGCAAAGCCTCCTGGAGTTTTTTCTAAGAATAGGAGCTCTTTGGACCACCATGCGGGGTTGAGCTTACCTTTACTTTTGGTAATGGGGTAGGAGCTTTCGTAAGCATTATTAATGGCTAGCGTGTTTAATAATTAATTTCCATGTTTATCAATGTCTGAGCAGTTTGTCAATGGTATATGTTCATAATGACCCGAAGATGATGATAATCTTATGTTTTAAAGGCATCCCAGTTTATTTTCCTGGGGTTTCTACAGGGTTTTGAGTTTTCTATTTTGTGCTCCAATTAGAATGTACTCTTTCTATGATCTGAGAATGAAACATTGCTTGAGACTTACCTGTCACTCACTTTTATAAGGTCAGAGTTAGTGGAAAGCGTCACATCGAAAACTTCTCATCTATTTCTGGTAACAAAGGTCGAGGACTAAATTCAGCGAATGATTAGAGTGCTGAAAAAGATCAAACGAATAATTACTCTAGCCATATGCTGCTTCTTTGTGCTAAGAAGGCAATTGAGAAGCAAGGCACTATTTAGACCAACTAAACTAGGTTTTTCCTATACATATAAGCCACTTATCGTCCCAGTCCTGATGTGTGGTGCAGAGGCAATGTCGCTATTGACTGTTGATGAGAACAACTTAGGCTGTTTTGACAGAAAAACTATTCAGCTGATTTTTGGGCCCGTGTGCATAGATGGGGAATAGAAAAGAAAGTAAAGGGTTTTTCAAAAGTGACGCTACAAAAGTAGAGCGACAGGGACAGCAAACGACGCCATATTTCTTGCTGCTCTATTGACATTTCTCTTCAGTATGGTTTGCCATTTCATGCTGGAAAGATATACGAGCCAACAACGAGTCGAAATTATTAAAATTTACTACCGAAATTCGGAGTCAGTGGCCTCAACTTTAAGAGCGCTACATCCAATTTATGGTCGTCATAATCGTCCTAGCAGATCAACAATTAAGCGTCTAGTGGAAAAATTTGAATTAACAGGCACAGTAGTACAAAATGTTCCCGTACCAGTGAGACAAAGAAGTGCCCGTAGTGTCGAGAATATTGCTGCCGCTGAGGCTTCAGTTGCAGAAAGCCCAAATGTGTCTCTCATACTTCGTTCTCAAGCGTTGGGCATCTCTGTGACGTCGTTGAGGCAAATTTTGCGAAAAATTCTTGGCCTACGTCCTTGCAAGATTAAATTGACGCAAGAACTGAAGCCGCTTGACCACCAGATGCGTCGTATGATCGTGAATTGGGCTAAGCAACAACTTGAAAATGATTCGGATTTTCATCGAAAAACAATCTTCGGCGATGAGGCTCATTTCTGGCTGAATGGCTTCGTCAATAAACAAAATATGCGATATTGGTCAAGCAGCAATCCACACGTACTCCATGAGTCATCATTGCATCCCGAAAAAATTACGGTTTGGTGTGGTTTATGGGCCGGCGGCGTCATTGAGCCGTACTTCTTCCGTGATGATCAAGACCGGCACGTTACTGTAAATGGGGATCGCTACCGTTCAATGATAACCAAATATTTTTGGCCCCAATGTGATGATATGGACCTGGAGGATATGTGGTTCCAATAGGACGGCGCCACAAGCCACACAGCGAATGTCACAATCAATTTATTGGAAACCAAGTTTGGAGAACGTGTTATCTCACGAAATGGTCCAGTTGCTTGGCCGCCTCGGTCGTGCGATTTGACGCCGTTAGACTATTTCCTGTGGGGCTACGTTAAGTCTATAGTCTATGGCAACAAGCCAGCGATGATTGATGAACTTCGTAGGAATATCGAACGTGAAATTGCAGCAGTATCGGCCGATTTATGCTTGAAAACCGTCGAAAATTGGGTTCAGCGTCTGGACTTCTGCAAGCGTGCCCGTGGTGGCCATGCAAAAGAAATTGAGTTCTATACATAATGGCATCGAATGTACTTTCACAGGAATATCGAATTTCATTAATATCCAAACCCGTTTTTGTTTTATTTAAAAAAAAACTTTTGTAGCGCTCTTATTGAAAAACCCGATATTTGGCGGGATTTTTAATCTGGATCAGGACAGAGTTGAGTCTGGATCTGGTCAAAGGTGGGTCTAGATCTGGTCAGAGGTGGGTCTGGACCTAGACAGTGGTGGGTCTTGACCTGGGCAGAGGTGGGTCTGGATCTGGACAGAGCTGGGTCTGAATCTGGATAGAGTTGAGTCTGGATCTGGAAAGAGGTGGGTCTGGATCTGGTCAGTGGTGGGTCTGGACCTGGACAGAGGTGGGTCTGGATCTTAGACGGAGGTGGGTCTGGATCTGGACAGAGGTGAGTCTGGATCTGGAAAGAGGTGGGTCTGGATCTGATCAGAGGTGGGTCTGGACCTAGACAGAGGTGGGTCTTAATCTGGGCAGAGGTGGGTCTGGATCTGGACAGAGCTGGGTCTGGATCTGGATAGAGGTGAGTCTGGATCAGGAAAGAGGTGAGCTGGATATGGTCAGAGGTGGGTCTGGATCTGGACAGAGCTGGGTCTGGATCTGGATAGATGTGAGTCTGGATCAGGAAAGAGGTGGGTCTGGATCTGGACAGCGGTGAGTCTGGATCTGGAAAGAGGTGGGTCTGGATCTGATCAGAGGTGGGTCTGGACCTAGTCAGAGGTGGGTCTTAATCTGGGCAGAGGTGGGTCTGGATCTGGACAGAGCTGGGTCTGGATCTAGATAGAGGTGAGTCTGGATCAGGAAAGAGGTGGATCTGGATATATTCAGAGGTGGGTCTGGATCTGGACAGAGCTGGGTCTGGATCTGGTCATAGGTGAGTCTGGATTAGGAAAGAGGTGGATCTGGATATGGTCAGAGGTGGGTCTGGATCTAGACAGAGGTGGGTCTTGAATCTGGATAGAGATGGTTTTTTTTTTGTTGAAAAATTAAAAACTAAAACCTTTTTCCAAAATAAAAATAAACAAAAAGTATATTTTTTTCTGTTTTTGAAATTTATTTTAAGTAAAGAAAAAATGTTCTTCACTCAACTCCTGCCAACCAAAAATTCTAGTTTCATCTCTTAGAAAATGTTTTCCCTACCGAATCCTAGTGAGGACTGAATTTTAATCCGGAATTACTTTTGGTTTTATACTTTTTTCTATGCACTTATTTTGATGTTTGGCCACCTAAGGTATTTTTGCTTAAGAAAACTTGACATTGGCAATGAAACTCGGAATAGCCATCATGTTCACAATAAAGGAAGTGTCACTTTCAATTTATGCATAGTATTATATGAAAAATCGACTATGCATCGTCCTACAGGCATCGAAGTTTACTTCTTTCAAGGGCGGATCCAGACTTTGCCCCAGGGGGGGGTCACGTTTCTTAAAATTTCAATAACGTATTGCACCCAAAAATAATTTTTATTTATTTTAAGGCAAGTTTTGTATTCGAGCAAAGTGGATTGCACAATTCTGTCTGGTTGTTTGTCTATCTATTCCTTGACAGCCTACAGCTACAGCCTAAGCTACTGAAGCGCTTTTCTTCAAATTTTTAAATATTTTTTTTTTTTATTCTTCGGAGGGGATATTTTTTACCTTTTAAAATTACGGTACATGCTATACAACCATTAAAAAAAAGCTTATTTATCTGAAAAACGGCTTCAACGAATTTGATAAGAAACTGTAGCTTACTTTAGGTATGGTGAACATTCTGGAGAAAAAATCCGAAAAACTGTTAATAACGATACCTGCCATTTAAGGGTCCTTGAACTTCGATTTGTTCAAAGAAATTCAATCAAAATTTGCATGCAAAGGCTCCATAAAAATCTCATTAATATTGTATATCAAAATAAAAAAGTTAATGTTGGCTTTTAAAGAAGATATTAATTTTTATTTTGAAAATTCAATATTTCAAGAACGCGTTGATGAATTGTTTTGAAACTAGTTTATAAATGTATTTTAAAATGAATTATTATTTAATTTAATATAAAAATTGCTTTTTGAGAAAATCGCTACAACGATTTTAATTTTTTTTTGTGCTTATTTTCATATTTCTTCAAGTTATCAAATTTGTTTTAAGCTTTAAGCTATTTGAAAAGTTGTTAAACAATTAAAAAAACAATTTAAATGCCCTTATTTTATATATGTTTATATTCTTTATATATGCAATTACTGGCATATTTTAAAAGTTCTTAATTACAGGCAACTTGAACATCAGAGCAAGTACCTGCAATACAGACGTACATTTTATTTCCATTGAAAATATTCTTTTTAAATAAATTAATTAATTAAAGAATTGAAGCCAGAACCATCATGCCACTAGATACTAAAAATATTGTTTAGGAAAAGTTTATTTTTGCCCTTAAAATCTTAACTCATTTACAATAAGATCGTATTTATTCTACAAGATCTATTTATTATTCTGGCAACTAGAAGCTACTTTTGTTATACTTACCACTTTCCTTAATGAAACGTCAAAATTACAAAACAAAAAACTTTGTATTCCCAAAATGGTGCATCCAAGTTAGTGGGAAAGCGTAAGCAATTACTGTCTTGGGAAAACGAAGTAAAATGAGGTAGTTTTTCCATAAAAAAAAGGCTTGCTACCACTCATGTCTTCGAGTTGCTCTATACTTTAAGTTACTTCAAAAATTGATCGCAATTAACAACTTAGTTGCCTAATGGTTGCTTGACCTTGATTTTGAGATTAGGCAAGCGATATGTTATTAAGGATATTTGCAAAGAATGTATGCGATCAGTAAAAAGTCCAAAAAGTTTAATTTTATAAATTTGTTGAGTTGATTATTTTAAATCAACTGTAAAAGTTTTTCCAAGTACCGCCCAATTTTTCGCACTTCACTGTGAGAAGTTTGCAAGATACCAAAATCTAAAATATCGAAACTGCATTATTTATAGATCTTGAAAAATGATATCTCACACTAAGTAAAAATAAAACATAGCATTGTCACCTCACAATCTTGCAAATGTCAACCAGAATCTCGAAAATTAAAATCTCGAATACCTGCTCAAAATTGAGTGGTCACATAATTAGCGGGATTTTTATTTGCAAGATCTCGAATGCGAGTTTTTTTGGCACGGTTTTGTAATTTGTGCCCAATTCAAAAAGCCGTTGATAAGGTCAACTAGCTACATTAATTGGTTGTGGATTTGTTCTAATGGGATTTTAAAGTTTTTTTTAAAGTCATTCCAGGTCACTGAACAAAATTTTTAGGTACCTTATTAAGGTTATCTTAAGAAACAAATATTAAATATTGTTATTAAAGGTCACCTAGATTCTTTGGTGACATACATTTTTTAAATGAATTTTCAAAGTTTTTTCATGGTTCAGTATTACTTTTTGAAAATTCTATATCTGAAAAATTATCTACTGTTACTACCTGCCCTTAAATGAACAGTAACCTTTCGAAGAGTACATATGCGGGATGCCATGAAATTTGTCATCTGATTCGGTGTACCAGAAATCTTCACAAAATCATCAAATCAATTTCAAATTATTTTTAAGGTAAAACAAAAAGTAGAGTTCTGTATTATTCTTGAAATGAAAACTTTTATTGTTTTTCTGGCAGAAGAATTATTTTTTCAACTTTTCACGAACGATGTACATATCGCCGGCTTTCTGTCAAAACCTATTAAGTCCTTAAATGACATTTTAATGTACTTTTAGTCAACAATAATTACTGAATTCGAATATCAATGTCTAGTTACTGTGTCATGGTTTCTTTTGGCTCTATCAACCAGCTTTAAAACCTTTCTTTATCTTAAAATTCCATTTTATTACCTTTTAAATCGGTGTTTTGTGTCTTCTAAGCAATTTTTAAAATTTTAAATTTGTTTTGACAGAAGGCCCTCGATACGTATTTTTTACTTTGATTTTTGTGTTTTAATTCTTTAAATACGCACGGTTAATTAAAATAAATTTGAAGGCGGATTATATCCTATGAGCAGTGAAATTTTTTGTTTATGATTGAATTCATCTGTCTAATATTTTATATCTGGGAAAAGCTCCAGGGGGGGTCATGACCCCCATGACCCCCCCCTTGTATCCGCCAATGACTTCTTTACACTTGATTTGTGGCTAAACTAAGTGCCCTAGCGACGTATAAAGCCAGATTCTTAAAAATAAGTTTCTGAAAAAGCTTTTTTTGGTTAATTGTCAAAAAATATTCATAAGAAAGTTTTTTAAAGTGAAAAAAGTGTATTGCCTGTCCCAGCTCCAGACCGACCCACTTCCAGGACCATTGTCTCAGAACCTATGTTTCAGACCCACCCCAGAATCTATGCCCGAGTTCCAAGCCCACTCCCACTGTCCTGGAAAATATATGGTCCTCTGACCCACCTCTGTCCCTGTTCCTGTCATCATGGCCGACATCGTCATGGTCACCGTCGTCATGGCTGTCGTCATCATGGCCGTCATCATCATGGCCGTCGTCATCATGACCGTTGTCGCGGCCGTCCTCGCCGTGCCCCAGCCTTCGTCACCCAAACTCAAGAACAATGATGTCACAAATAGCATAGGAATACAAAATATTAATGCGCTGTCGCATTGTAACGGGTGATTTCTTAAGAGGTTTAGAACTTTAAAAAAAAAAAACACAAAAAATTCGAAAAAATGAATGAAATATTTATTTGAATCGATAGTTTGAACCTTGCAATTTAATGTTTAAAGATAATTTCATGCAAATGTTGACCGCGGCTGCGTCTCAGGTAGCCCATCCGCTGAGTCCAATTTTGGCATACTCTTACACACATATCGGCCGGTATCTCACGAATGAATGCATGGATGTTGGCTTCCAGTGCGTCAATCGAAGCGGACTTGTCCCTATAGACATAAGCCTTGACTTACCCCCACAAAAAATAATCTAATGGTGTCAAATCGCACGATCTAGGCGGCCAATTGACCGGCCCGAAACGTGAAATTAACTGTTCACCAAACTCGCCTCGCAATTGCGCCATTGTTTCGCGTGCTGTGTGGCATGTGGCACCGTCTTGTTGAAACCACATATCATGCAAGTCAAGAACTTCCATTTCGGGCAAAAAAAAGTTTGTTATCATCGCTCGGTAGCGTTCACCATTGACAGTAACGCTGCGATTCGCATCATCTTTGAAGAAATATGGCCCAATAATGCCGCCGGCCCATAAACCGCACCAAACAGTGGCTTTTTCGGGATGCATTGGTAGCTGTTGCAATGCTTCTGGCTGATCTTCACTCCAAATGCGGCAATTATGCTTATTTACGTACCCATTCAACCAAAAATGAGCCTCATCGCTGAACACAATTTTTCGATAAAAAAGCGGATCCTCGGCCAGCTTTCCAAGAGCCCATTCACCAAAAATTCGGCGTTGTGGTAGTTCGGCTGGCTTTAGTTCTTGCACCAGCTGTGTCTTAAAAGGCTTTACGCCCAAATCCTTCCGCAAAATTTTCCACGTAGTGCTGTAACAAAGGCCTAACTGCTGGGAACGGCGGCGAATCGACATTTCGCGGTCTTCTGTCACACTAGCTGATACGGCCGCAATATTTTCTTCACTACGCACAGTACGTAAACGTGTTGGTGGTTTAATGTCCAACAAAGTAAATTTGGTGCGAAATTTGGTCACAATCTTCCGAATAGACTGCTCAGAAGGTCGAGAATGCCGACCATAAAATGGAAGCAGCGCGCGATGAACATTTCGAACCGAGCACGAATTTTGATAGTAAAATTCAATAATTTGCAAGCGTTGTTGATTTGTAAGACGATCCATGGTTAAATTGCAAACCAAACTGAAGCTGTTTGACAGTGACACAAGGTACTAAACACACGTCAGCTGTCAAAACCAGTGTTGCCAAAACCAAACCAGCTAAAAAATCACCTGTTAGTAGAAACGGCGGGATTTTGTTCGGTGGAATTTTGATAGGCGGGATTTTGATTTTCGGGATTTTGATTTTCGGGATTTTGACTTTCGGAATTTTGATTTCCGAGATTGTGATAAACGGGATTGACACGCGGGATTTTGACATGCGCGACTTTGGTTCACGGGATTTCGATCCCAACGCACTTTGCAATAGTCCTGTTACCGTGAAAATGTTTCGCAATAATCCCCACACGGTAAAAAAAAGCTATTCAAATCAAACGATGCGTAGTGTATGTACGTGAAAGCGTATTTATTCCCTAAAATTCCATTTCAATGATCTTTCTTAGTAATTCCTTATTATCAGTAAAATTGTTTTCATAGCCAAATAGGTGCCTATATTGCCTACCTAACACCAACTCCCAATCTTTATCTGTTATTATTGGAGTAAAAGCACTTAAGAAATTTTACATTCAATTAAAAGTGTAAATATTCAAGATTTATTTGTTGAAACTCAAGAGCTGTATCAATTTATTTAGGTTAAAATAACAAAAATACTAATAAAAACTACACTGTACTTCCCCTTATCCAATGAACTATCAATTTATCTGCTAAATGTATGTGGTTCTAAAATGAAAAAAAAAAAATAATAAAAACTCTCAGAATGCAAAATAAACTAAAATAGACATCTGAGCCATCATCTAATCGAAGTCCTTGTAGTTTATTCAAAGAGAAATATTTGCTCTTCCTTTTCGACAAAAAAAAAACGAAAACGAAAAAAAAATAATAAAAACAAATACACCACCACAACACTATACGAGCATAATACAACCCATCAAGCAAAACTAAAAGTTAAGGACTTCTTTCGTGACCGACATTTGTGATGACCTGGTTGTTGGAGTGACGTCATTGACTCATATTTCACTCTTTTTCAATACTAAAGCTATACATAGATATGTACTCAACTTCAACTACAGACCACATCCATCCACCCACCCACATCATATGTATTCCATCATGAAACAAAAACGTTAACGACGTCGTTGGTCGACATAACAGAGGCAAAACGGAAGGGAAACCATCATGTTTCACAGATTTGTTTACCCTGCTCATAGGATTGTGTTTTTGCATTCTGTGTAGAGCACCAAGCACTATCCACTGTGCAGAAAGCTCAAACTCAGAATTCACAACCAACTCTGCTGACATTTGCGCAATGGTTTGGCTGCTTGCTGATGTCTTGTTGCTGGATGCTATGCTTTATCACAGAGAGCTTTTATCACAGAGTACCAGTTTTTTTGAATGAATGTGGTGCGCCGCGAGGGTGGCATAAAAGAGGTAAATTCCGACAAGCCCAACAACGGTTTATGGTTATGGTAAAAATATGCAAAAAGAAAAATAAACTCAAAAATAAAAATAAAGCAAAAGAAAGAGAAAATGAGAAATTAGAAATGCAAGCCGTTGGCAACGTCAAAGTCCTTGATGCAAGAGATTAGCCGGACTTGTGTGTCCATCTCAGTTTTGCTCTCATTAGTTTGCTGTTCCATTGAATAATGAATGGCATTTGCGTTCACAGAAAAATTTGTCAAAAAAAAAATATGAATGGAAAAATATGAAGAAAGAAAATTACAAAAAAAAGCAACGATAGATTGCTCTTTATCTTAGGTAATTCATAAAACAGAAAGAATAATGAAAAAATGAGTTTTTTTTATGACTACGAGATTGGGTTGGTGGGCAAATGGAACAAACGATGATTGCTATTTGTTTTTCAAATTTCTAGCAGTTTGTGACGAAAATTACTAATTAAATTTGAGATTTATTTTTATTGCAGTTCCTGGAGACTTCTTGGTAAGGGGACATTCTGTCAACATTCTTTAACAGTTGTTGATGGGGGAAGTGACCACCATTTGGTTCTTATGGGTCCTAAACTAAGAACTAAAGCTGTCTTAAAACTGGCGAAACTTCAATATTTTAGTCATAATTTTATCACCACGCTTAACAAAGAATCATGAGACCAGTCAATGAAGATCCAGTCCCAGCGCCCAGCACTGAAGAGATTAAAAAAGCCATCCACAAGCTTAAGAACAACAAATCCACCGGCTGGCTCGGATGGCCTACCTGCGAAACTCTTCAAGTATGGAGGAAATGTCCTGGTAGGGTACATGCACCAGCTCATCGACCAAGTGTGGGAGGAGGAAGGTATACCCGACGGGCTCCATATGTCCAATCTAAAAGGAGGGGAGGTCCCTACTTAATGTCCCCTACTTAATGTTGCATACAGGATCCTATTCAACGTACTATATACACGTCTTAAACCTTTCTGCAACACCATGATTGGGACGTACCAGTGTGGCCTTTGGCCAGGTAGATCAACAATAGACCGATTCTTCACGTTGAGGAAAATCTGGGAAATGACCAACGAATTTCAAGTTGAGATCCACCTTCTTTTTATTGACTTCAAGGCCGCATATGATAGTATATATTTGGCAAAAAGTGGATCATCTCTTGATCCAAGCCAAATCGAAGCCTTGGTGCTCATGCCACTGTAGCAAGAACAAAATAGAATACACCAGAGCTTCTTGGAAGCTGCAAATATCGAATAGTCATCTATCGACACCTGTTGGGTTTCAAAGAACCTTTGGCCGAATATTTCGAAGACAAAAACTGAATACCTACTCAAGTTAAGCCTGCCTTAATTATCATTCATAGTTGGCGTCCTAACGGGACACAACTCTATGGGAACCAACATAAAAAGAATGGGCATTCTCTCATCGGACTTATATAGAGGGTGTCATGAGGAAGAGGTGGAAGATGACTCCTTTCACTTCTTGTGTGAATGCTTTAGCCTAGCTAGAACCAGAAAAGAAGCCGTAGGAGAATACTTCTTCAGCAAATTGGGCAACATCTCTATCTTGTCACTAAAAAACATACTCAAATTGATCCAGAACTCAGGATGGTTCAGAGAGGCCCTCCACACCCATAACTTCCTCTTCGCCTCCTCCTCTTTCTCCTTAATTCCCACACAATAGATCCACCGAGATCCGAGTGAAATGATGCGGTTCACCGTATTATCACCCCTTCTAACCTAACCTTTAATATAGCATAAGTCACCAAGAGCTTCTTTTATCGATGTCGGAACTACGGATCCCGAAAAAACTGATCCAGCTATGCCACATGACGTTACAAAAACTCAGTGCAGAGTCCAAATGGGAAACAGCTCATCCAAACTATTCCGGACATCTACAGGGTTCAGACAAGGAGATGGGCTATCATGTGATTTTTTCAACTAAGTCCTGGAGTAGATAGTTCGCAAGAGTGGTTTCAACCTGGAGGGCTATGTAGACGACATCATCGTCATCGGTCGCTTCAAACCAGCTGTACTAAGCATTCACAGCTATTGATGAACAGGTGAAACGCGTTGGTCTTGAAGTGAAAGAGGACAAAACAAAGTATATGCTATCAACAAACAAAGCTTCATTTTCATTAAACGTCACTGTTGGTAGCAGTAATTTTGAGATGGTCAAGGAGTGTACCTTCCTCGGAATAAACATCAATCCCACGAATAGCACCTTAGTGGAAATCCAACCAAGAATTACCCTAGCAAACTGCTGCTACTTCGGTTTTGCCAAACAAATGGGTTCAAAACTCTTTTCCCGAAAGACAAAGTGCAAACTATACAAAACGCTAATTTTGCCAGTTCTACTTTACGGCGCCGAGTGCTGGACGATAATTAAAAAAGGGGAACTGATACTGGGCACTTTCGAGAGAAAAATTCTTCGGTGGATATTTGGTGCAATATGCGAGGAGGGTGAATGGAGGAGAAGATTCAATCGTGAATTGTACGAGCTGTACCAACTCATGGATTTAGTCTAAGGACCTAAGATATGTCAACTACACTGGCTTGGCCACATCGAGCGAATGGACAACAATGCTCCAGCCAAGAAATTCTTCGAATCCATGCCCCCAGGTACGTGCAAACCAAACCACCGCTATAGAGACCAGGTGGTTTCAGACGCAAGAACGCCTGGTCTCGATCACTGGAGGGAGCGTGCGAGGACCTTAATCGATGGAAGACCATAATATCACAGCTAGAGACCCTCCGAAGATCGGGAGCTGGATAAGTAAGTAAGCAAGCTTAACAAATGAGATCAAAGCAGTTGAACTTTAAGGCTTGCCTGCCTTGCCTTCTATCACATCCAATGGCCAAAATGAAATCTCAAAGGCTGGATGATCACAGTTATTGCTTAGCTGTTAAATTAAGGCTATCCTAAGAACTGCAATTACTGGCGTGGTATTTCTATCTGAACTATGTGCGTCTAAGACGTTACCAAAACCTTTTACCCCGTTATTTCCCACATTCCCCTCTACCTTACTGCACATAAGCAATATTACCATGCCATTGTGCATATTTTGGACGAATCCTTCTAAAACAGAAACATCTCTTTTCACTTTCTTTCACCTGATGCCATGCGTCAACAACCTGGTAAGTCCATATTAGTGAGGCCTTAAGCCAAAGAAGTCCACCATCGACCAAATATTCGCACTACGGCAGATCTAGGAAAAAACCCACGAGTTTCTAATCGATACCCACCACCTTTTCATCGATTTCTAGGCCGTGCATGATAGCATCTTTAGAGACGAGCTATATAGAGCAATGTCTAGTTTTGGCATCCCTCCCAAACTCATCCATTTGTGCAGGATGACGGTGGAGAATGCATGCTGCTCCATCAAGGTCAGCAAAGACCTCACCGGTGCCTTTGATATCAAAAAAGGTTTTAGACAATGCGACACGCGAAAGAGTTGTGCAAAACTCTCATGTCAACACTAAAGGCACAATTTTTTAAAAGTCTGCCCAACTACTCACTCCCGCAAACGATATTGACATAATCGGACGAACAAAGCGTGATGCCAGTGGTGCTTTCGTGAGTATTAAGGAGGAAGCCAAAAAGATCGGTTAAACGGTGAATGAAGGCTAGACCAAAAATATGCTGTCAACAAGAAAGGACACCGAATACATATGTCTCGGTCAGAACATCACTATAGACAGCTATAATTTTGAGGTGGCCAAAGACTTTGTCTACCTTGGCTCCACTGTAGGCTCATCGAACGATACCAGTGCTGAGATCAAGCGAAAAATTGCTATTTGTTTGGGCTAAGAAGACAATTGAGAAGCAAAACCTTCTCTTGAGCAACTAAAGTGTCCGTTTATAAGACGCTTATCATCCTTACCCTGATGTATGGTGCAAAGACATAGACACTATTAACGATAGATGAGAACGCTTAAGGCTGTTTTGACAGAAAAATTCTCCAAGTGGGTATCACAATTTGACAGTATCTCTCTTTCCCGAGACTCCTTACTTTAGTTGATGTACCTCTTTGCTGCCCGTTTTTTGTCCCCGTTGCTTGTGAGGCTTTCTTCGTTTTTTTTCGACAGTCTGGGCTCGTTGGTAGCCTTTTGTTCAAATTTAAAGTCGGTTTTTCCCATATCTATTTTTGGTCTTTTCTTTTATATGGTTTCATCTCTAAGTAAGTATTGGTACTGCTTTGTTTTTGGTGGCCAGTTTTGGTGCTGGACAGCTTTTTTCCGGACCACTTCATCTTATGAAAAGACTGTTCCAGTTATTCGATGACAGATTAGGCTTTGTTTGTTGATAGTATATAATCTGTTTTGTCCTCATTTAATTCAAGACCAACGGGTTCACCTGTTCATCAATAGTTGTGAATGCTTCTAGTACAGCTCGCTTGGAGCAGCCAATGAAGTCGATGTCGTCTGCATACCCAAGCAATTAAAAAGACCTGTTGAAGATGGTGCCTTCCAGCTTAACACCACTCTTGCGAATTAGGACTAGGTTGAAGAAATCACAAAATAACGCATCTTCTTGTCCAAACCTTGTACTCGTCTTCGTCTGGAATAGCTTGGATGAGCTGTTACCCATTTCCAGGTTGCACCGCGTATTTTGTAACGTCATGTGGCATAGCTGGATCAGTTTTTTCAAGATCCCGAATTCTAACATCGATAATAGAAGCTCTTGGCGATTTATGTTGTTATGTTTTCATATGTGGCTTTGAATTCGATGAATTCTTCTTCTCCAGGATTTGCCTCAATGTGAAGATTTTATCTATCGTTGATCTGCCTGTCCTGAAGACACATTGGTACATGACGACCACGGTGTTGCATAATTTTTTATAATTCATTTTTATTTTCCATTTTCTTAAAACTATCTTAAAGCTAGACAAAAATTCATAAAAACTAGCCTACTTATCGATATCTTAAAACTAACTTACTGGCCCCAGTCGGGCGCTCTAAGTTAAACTATAATAACTTAATGCTAATGCCTTTCGGCCTAAGAACTATCTTAATACTAAATCCAGGTCGGTTTTATTTTTTACCGAGAAGAATTTACAAAAAAAAAACTCGGTATCGTGGCACGGGCGTAACACTCACTCGGTGCCCAATTAGCGCTGAATTTGCGCCGCTTTGATACCATAACTCGTCTGACCTGTGGGTGAAAGTGGATTAAAGTGAGGATTTGTGGATCGCCTTTAATGCGTTGAAGTTGACAGCAAAGGGACCCACGACGGCAGTAGGTTTGTTTGTACAACTCGAAAAACGTGATTAGTTAGGGGGTCTTCCAGATACATAATTGGATGCGAGATTTCTTTCTAGGCCTTCGTCTGCCAACTCGGCATGACGGAAGGTCTCTAGGGAAGATGAGCCTCCACCATGAGACCAGAGTTCTTTGGTTTGAATTAGAATGGATTTGGGGTATTGTTGTAGTATATTGTGGGCTAGCACCAGCGTCAAGAGGCAGGACATAACACACTCACTCGATTATATCGCATCTCGCTCAAAGCCCTTTATGATATGCCGAGCTCGGCAGATGGCAGAATGACACCGGAGCGCAAACGATCCTACCGATGATCGTTGTCATTTAGCATCATGAAACCCAGCAGAGGCCTGTATTCCAATTGCTCACGGTCTTTTGGGACTGGGAGGAACATGATACAGAATCAATCGATTTTGTCTTAGATGCATTTCGTCGCGATAAGATTGAAAATCAGGGGCATAGGTTCCCGTTTTTTGTAGATTGGGCCTATGGAGCTATTTAACTAATTGTCGGGCATACTTTCCTCCTCCCATACTCAGTTGATGAGTTGATCTCCACCAGGAGATCTCCTCCATACTTGAAGAGTTCCGCAGGTAGGCCATCTGATCCCAGTCGGCAGATTTGTTGTTCTTAAGCTTGTGGATGACTGGATCTTCATTGACTGGTCTCATGCTTCTTTTTACTCGTGTCGTTTCCTCTGCATATTGCCCACTAAGCAGTTGCTGGAACTAGGTTCCCTTTGCTATTTCGAACAGCTTGCGTGCTGGTCCTATTACCAGAGATGCTAGTTCCTTGGCTATTTTGTAGAACCAGCACATGTTGGTGGCGGTGCTAAGCTCCTCGAGATACATGACCTTTACTTTTTGCGCATGTTTTTTCTCTTTTCTTTTCTTTTCTTTTCTTTTCTTTTCTTTTCTTTTCTTTTCACGGTACTCCTCTCTTGCTGTTCCTATCTTACGTTGAATTATTTGCACTCGTGAATTTCCCTTTTCCAACTTCAATACCGTGCATTCATCATCCCACCAAGGGTTCCTTTTTTTTGGTGAATGATAACATACGGCTTCGAAGGATCTTAACTTGCTTCTTTTATCTTCTACACCACCAAACATAACTTCGTTGTTCAACTCAGGGTATGTAAAGTTGACAGGCAGGTGCAAATTTTAACTGTTTTCCTTAACAACAGTACCTTGGGTGGCCAACTTCAGGGGTTCAAAGGATTTAAACTCTATTTTTTGGTCCCCTGAACCATACACGCTAATCCATTACTTCACATAGCGTTTGTAAAGTTAACAGACATGTGTCAATATCAACAGTTTTCTTTGACAACAGTCCCTTTTTGGGGGTCGTCATTGTTTTTTTTTTTCTAAATGAACAGTTTAATTAATTGAAAATATTTATATCCCTGGCATCTATAATTTCATCGCCAAATACATACAGACAAGCTTCAAATAACACTGTCAAAGTTTATCCGACCTTTAGGTCTAATAATAGAATGTTTGCCAGTCTTTGTTTTACTATTTTAATCAATACAAAACTAGATTTCACGTTCTGTTTTTTTTCGTGATGACTAAACGCTGTATATCCATTAAAAAAAAAAAAAAAAAACACCGACAAAAAATGGTTGACAGAGTAGATTCCTCATCAAACTTTTCAATCCATTGTTTAGCTTGAGCATTGTTTAACTTGAACAGTTTTTTTTTTAACCAATTTGTTATTTGAGGTGTAAATTGTGGCTTTGCCCCACGGATTTTATATCAATGTAACTAATATTTAAATTTGTACATATATTTTCCTGACCAAAACAAACATTTTTGGTTTCAAGCCAAATATGCATTAATAAACTATATCACCATCCACTTGATAATGGCCATTTGAATTCCATTACAAACATATTTTAATTCACAATTCATATGGCCATGGCTAAAATACCATTGCAGGTATTTTATGCAATGTTTGTAGGTACATAAATCTCATGTGCCCCTTTTATAGCGAAGCGAAGATTACCAGTGATACATGCATATAAAAAGCCAAACAACCAAACCCATATCTATCGAAAAATACTGTTACCAATTTACATACATATTGCTATGTGTTTCTGCGTTATCCTTTCTACGCTGTGGTAAGCTGGCTAACAAAAACGCAAAGCTTAGCAAAAATTTACTGCACCATAGACATAGAGTACAAAATATAACCCAGAAATTGAAATCCCAGTCTAAATGTCACTCTCATAAATTACATTTCATTCCGCCGTACTCTAGGTATGTAGCGCATCCATCCGAGTCCATGTCTAATCTAATAACCATAAACGTAAGCCGCCAGAGGACAATACCTAATGCAGCAGACGGTGATGGTCTAGTTTTAGTCCCGGCATCAGCATCAGCATCAACATCAGGATTGGCATGTCGAAATGTCAGGAGTGAAATAAATTACGCCACCGGTCACCGGAACATGAGTTCAACTCACCGCTTTCCCCAGAGATAGCCACGCCATTACGGATTAACGTTCAAAAATACTATATTTTGCGGAACGGATATTGTTGTTTGAAAGGAAATTGGTAGATTCAAATAGCGCATCCTTCGTATGCATTTTTTAAAACCTTTCATCCGCTATAGGCAGGCTCTGGGACATATTGATATTATTGTATAACACACCTTATTACGAGTATAGTATCAACTACATACATTAGATACGTAGGTACGAGTACTTCTTTCGAATGACAAGCTAACAAGCATACCTTTGACGTTATTGAAATGTTTGTTTTCAACTTTTGTTGAAAAAACAATGAATGGCAAATTCGAGAAACTGTCATAATTTTGTTAACAAGAAATAATAACGAATCAAAATTGATTTTTGTTTAACCTAAAGGAAGTCCATTATCCTCATAATGAACAAACAGACCGAGAAAAATAAGTCCTTCAGTTTTAATAAGATATTTAGTTTTATTGCAGCTAATGCAATAGTCCAGTCAATGAAGGGAAAAAATGCCATCACCTTAAAAAAATTTAACAGTTTTGAAACTTGGCACACTTATTCAGAATGATCTTCTTAATGATGAAGTGTAATATGGTGCCAGTACTGCCCCCCTACTACAACTGTAGCGTTTTTGCTACAATTATTCATATAGTTATTTCAGAAAGTCATTACGTACATTTGTACATTTTTACATTTGTTAAATATAATTTTAATTTGCTTTAATATAATATTTGTAAAATTAAATAAATAAATTTGGTCGAGCAACAGCTCGTGGAAAACCAGGGCCTAGTGAATAACAACTCTCAGCCATGCCTGTCTGCGTGTTGTTGACATAAATGGAGGGGATTTAAAATTTTGTTTCCTAGTCCGAACGGGTAGATGAGAAGCACTTCTTTATGACAAGAGGAGGATTTATCATTATCTTGCAAGATGTAGTGGCTGGGAATCGAACCAAGACTTTTAGCATGACAGTCCAACGCACTAACCATGCCACGAGTTTAACTACAAAAATATTTGTAGAAAGCCTTAATTCAATTTCAACTTAAAATAGAGATATTAAGCGCAATCAAGGATGATGTTTTATTCCAATGAGAATTAAAATTGTCAACCCAGATTTGAAAAATGCGAACATTTTAATTGCAATGTTTAATTTTTTCCCAAACTGGGAATTAAGTTATTTTGCTGGTGTGAAACAATTTAAAGTCGAAGTGAGGCATAAATTCTGCAAATAAGTGAAAAGAACCAAATAAAGTATTGAGAATTATGAGGAAAAAAGCATAAGTAATATTTACTAACTTATACTTTTTTTCTTACCGATATTTTTTTTTAATTTCCCTCTTTAAACAATAAGAGGAGACGTGTACACAATAATTAAAGATCTTACGTTTTTTAAATTCGTATTCACAATCCTAAAACCACTGAATTTTTGCTGCTCAATTCAAAACACTACATTTTTCATCGCTTATGGGGGCAACACTGTATGGTCCCCATGAATCCAAGGTGAGCTCTAGCGGCAGGAACGTGCAACATTTTTATTTTTTGGATTTTTCATGTTTATCTTAGAAATTATTTGTTCTATCAAAAAATAGTATGACAACATAATTTCTACGAAATTGAATGTAACCAAACTTTCCATATCTTTTATACTTAAAAACTTATTTGGTGTCAAAAATTGGTACTTTTGAAATTGCCTCAAAAACGCTAGATTTTATATTCTTATGTATGTTTTCATACGATACTACGTCTAACGGGCTACTTTACTTACTAAACCTTACTTAAGATGGCGCTCACAGTCCTCTTCACTACACAGTTGCGTTAGCTTGATCGTTGTAGGCATTGTGTTTGGAACTCCCCATACAACGCATGCATCGATTAAGCTAATACGACGTCATGCAGATGGTTGTTTGTTTTTTCTAGTTAACCAGGGGCGGATCAGTACAATTTTGTCACTTAGGCATAACACTAGTGACAAATTGTTATTGTGATGCTCAGATTGGGATCAAGATTAATCACTCAACTTATTATTGTCTGACCTGAGTTTTTAACTAGTTTTGAATATTGAAATGACTGGTAAGTTTAGGATCGACTTAAGCAACATTCGTGGACTTAGAAAAAAACTTCTATGCCACTTACGTTTATACTGCAAAAAACAGGCCAGCTGTTTTGGCACTGAGTGAAACCTAAATAGGTGAAAATTCTGATTATTCGGAATTTAATTTAAATGGGTACAATTTGGTGCCATTTTTCCTCCCCCACCATGATCTTGCCGTATTTATAAGAAAAGATATTGCTTACCAGCTTCAACCACAATACGGTTTGTGCTCTAATACAAACTTTAATTTCATGTGGTTAAAGTTTACGGTAAATAAGCACATCATCCACACATGCTTTCTTTATCGAAGCCCAAATCTGGACAGAATTTTAACTTTTAACGAGTTTGATGCTCTGTCCGACTCCATTCAAAGAATTGTAGCCCATTGTCCACACACTGAAATCGTCATTGCGGGCGATTTCAATGTACACAATTCTTCGTGGCTTCGCTTTTCTGGCCAGACAACACCCGAAGGAAGGTACGTTGAGATCTAATCTAATAGATACACGGTTAGTGTATCATAGCCTCTAGGCACATCAGACCATTGTGTCATATCTGCCAATTTCTCGTGCCAACAAACCTCAGTTAAAGAAACTTTAACTGGTCACTACGCCTCCTCGATAGTGACGTAGAATCCAGTGCAGATATGATCACAAACTTGATTCTTCACTGAATGAGAAATTTCATCCCTCATAGGATAAAATCTATGGCACCGAAAGAGAATTCATGGTTTGATTTGAGCTGTAAAGATGCTATCAGGGTTAGAGAAAACATAAAGCCTAAACGGGTTAAGGGTTTTATAATATGATAGGCATTGTTGGACTGCATTGTTGTTCTAGTTTTGATTCGACGCATAGAAGAAAACAATCTTTCAGCACTTGCGTTCATAAACTTGTGAATCATTACGTAAATCAATAAAAAATTTCCAATTCTTTTCACCCATGAACGTGCTTGTGAAGTTGTGTGAAGAGTTTTCCTCCACGAGCAACTCCTGTGCAAAATTTACGGGAACTCTTGGTGAACAGTTGACAGTTCGATTACTAGTCATTTGAGGCATGGTAGTTTTAAACGTCAAACGTTCACAACACAGTCGCAGGTCTGTACTAGTGAGAAATGTCAAAAAATTACTTTCGCCACTGGTAATTGTTCACTTCACGAGGAAGTATGTACTAGGCTTTAAGCTTAGAAAACAGCAGACTGAGATTGAAACTTTCCAGGACTTCTTTGAAATACCGTGTCCTTAAATCCCGTGTGACCATGACGATGTCGATTAATGGCATGTTTGCAGAAACTTTACAGTAGCCTTCACAGCTTGGTGATGGATGATTGTTTCAATGACGTTTGCGACCGATAGTTCTGTGTTTTCTTACTTCAGCGTCTAAATTTTCAGTTAAATTTTTGACATTTATAAAAATTCCATAAAAATGATCATCTAAATGGGTTTTGTGATTGCTAAGTGATTTAATCAGTATAGTTTTATGAGGTTTTTAGTTGCTGCGTTAGAGATTAAATATTACACCTTGTAATAACATTTGTGGGGCATTTCACTACCAATGGCTCACTAAGAAATAATGTTTTAAAAAATAATAACTTGTTATAAAAATGTTTTGAAA
This sequence comes from Dasysyrphus albostriatus, assembly GCA_946251815.1. Classification (NCBI taxonomy): domain Eukaryota; kingdom Metazoa; phylum Arthropoda; class Insecta; order Diptera; family Syrphidae; genus Dasysyrphus; species Dasysyrphus albostriatus. Next base: position 200,785,518 of record OX276335.1, on the reverse strand, counting down.
AGTATTTTGATGAAAAGTACCATCATTCTAACGGGTGATTTCTTAGCTGGTTTGGTTTTGGCAACACTGGTTTTGACAGTTGACGTGTGTTTAGTACCTTGTGTCACTGTCAAACAGCTTCAGTTTGTTTTGCAATTTAACCATGGATCGTCTTACAAATGAACAACGCTTGCAAATTATTGAATTTTACTATCAAAATTCGTGCTCGGTTCGAAATGTTCATCGCGCGCTGCTTCCATTTTATGGTCGGCATTCTCGACCTTCTGAGCAGTCTATTCGGAAGATTGTGACCAAATTTCGCACCAAATTTACTTTGTTGGACATTAAACCACCAACACGTTTACGTACTGTGCGTAGTGAAGAAAATATTGCGGCCGTATCAGCTAGTGTGACAGAAGACCGCGAAATGTCGATTCGGCGCCGTTCCCAGCAGTTAGGCCTTTGTTACAGCACTACGTGGAAAATTTTGCGGAAGAATTTGGGCGTAAAGCCTTTTAAGATACAGCTGGTGCAAGAACTAAAGCCAGCCGACCTACCACAACGCCGAATTTTTGGTGAATGGGCTCTTGGAAAGCTGGCCGAGGATCCGCTTTTTTATCGAAAAATTTTGTTCAGCGATGAGGCTCATTTTTGGTTGAATGGGTACGTAAATAAGCATAATTGCCGCATTTGGAGTGAAGATCAGCCAGAAGCATTGCAACAGCTACCAATGCATCCCGAAAAAGCCACTGTTTGGTGCGGTTTATGGGCCGGCGGCATTATTGGGCCATATTTCTTCAAAGATGATGCGAATCGCAGCGTTACTGTCAATGGTGAACGCTACCGAGCGATGATAACAAACTTTTTTTTGCCCGAAATGGAAGTTCTTGACTTGCATGATATGTGGTTTCAACAAGACGGTGCCACATGCCACACAGCACGCGAAACAATGGCGCAATTGCGAGGCGAGTTTGGTGAACAGTTAATTTCACGTTTTGGGCCGGTCAATTGGCCGCCTAGATCGTGCGATTTGACACCATTAGATTATTTTTTGTGGGGGTATGTCAAGGCTAATGTCTATAGGGACAAGCCCGCTTCAATTGACGCACTGGAAGCCAACATCCATGCATTCATTCGTGAGATACCGGCCGATATGTGTGAAAGAGTATGCCAAAATTGGACTCAGCGGATGGGCTACCTGAGACGCAGCCGCGGTCAACATTTGCATGAAATTATCTTTAAACATTAAATTGCAAGGTTCAAACTATCGATTCAAATAAATATTTCATTCATTTTTTCGAATTTTTTGTGTTTTTTTTTTTAAAGTTCTAAGCCTCTTAAAAAATCACCCGTTATTACAAAAGTAATATTTTGTCTTGAAATATCTTAAGCTACGAGCAGACGATTTGCGATAGTCGCAAATCTTTGCGAGCACCGACGTCACGAAAAAACTCGCAAATACACCGCAAAAGCCTTACGTTTAATAGTGCTCGCAAACCAGCAAATACACGTGTTCAGACGACTTGCGAAGGTTGTCCCAAAGTTTTCAAATACATTGGCGATCAAGGTGCTTGTAAATGTCATGCTCGCAAGTAAAATCGCAGATTTGTCAGCATATTTGCGAGGTGTTCACACGATTAGTGGCATAATTTGTAGATATCATATTCTTACTCATTTGCAGATTTGCAAGCCCGACATTTCTCTATTGACAAATTTGTTTATATAATGAGTTTTGTCATAGCTTTAGTCTCAAAATACTATATAGGTACACATATGTACATACAACACACATGGGTATGTATCTTAAATGTATATTTTGGTGATGTTTTAAGGGCTGTAGGTCAGTTTAATTTTTTTTAACTACGTAAAACTTATTTTCATAAAAAAACGAAAAAAAAACTAAAAACCACAGCCAATTACTTCAAGTACAACAAAAAAATTCATCGCATAAATGTCCACATTTGCAGTGTTCCATTTTCGTGTTTTCGCAAATGGTTGTGACGGTCGCAAATACTCGCAAACTGTCACAAATTATTTTTGTCTGTGTTCACATGATTTGCCAAAATGTCATAAATGCATTTGCGACTTGGGCTTTGCAAATCATACGCAATTGATTTGCGAGCATATTTGCAGGCTGTCCCAAAGTTATTTTCAGACGATTTGCGATCAAAGACCGCAAATTGTGACGTAATAATGACGTCATACTCGCAAATATTTGCGACTTTTATAAATCGTCTGCTCGTAGATTGAGTTAAAATTCCTTAATTCCGTGCTTCAAAAATATCAACCATGTATGCAGTTTTCAAAAAAAAAAAATGTTGGACTGGGTAGTAGGTACTTGCTTCTATGTTCAAGACGCTGAGTGTTTAAGAACATTTTAATTTGTTAAGACATGGATATCATGAGAAAAAATGTTTAAAAGCATGAAATACGAGAGATAAATTAGCTAAAATAACTTCTTTGAGAGTTCTTAATGAAAAAAAAAATTCCATGTTGATTCTTGATTGAATATGATTATATGGAAAAAATTTTGAAAATCGTTGGAGCGGTTTTTTTAAAAAATAATTTCTTATTTATAAAACATTTTTAAGAACAAATTTAGGAATGCAAATTTAAAGTTATATTTATGTACAGATAAAAAAAAAAATTATAAAAATGGCAACCAGTTTTTGATATAACGAATTTTCAAAAATTTAAAAAAATTTTTCTGAAAATTTTGATTTGCACAATTTTTTTATCTTATTTTAAATTTGTATATAAAAATTGCATCTAAATGCATTCAGCCCATAATGAGAAAATTCAAAATTAAAAAACACTAGTACGCTGCTGATGCAAAACGAAAATTCCCATACAAAAACAACGAAATCATAAACGAAAAATTTAATCTTACTTTTCGTTCAGCTGTACGCTGTTCGATCAACGAAATTGATAATTGTTGCATATTTTTTGGAGAAGTCTGCACTACTACCCGGGCAACTTATCGTGTGCGAAAAAATGACATTTATGATTTTTCGTGTTTATTTTTCTTATTTCTTTCAATACGGCGCGCGTGGCTGCCTGTGTTTTCTATTTTCATTTGTTTTGATTTTTTTAATTGGCATAAAACTGTGTTTTCATTAGAGCTGAAATAAGGTTATTTCGCAAATCACAGAAAAAGTGTTTTTATTTGTAATTTGGTAATTTTGTTTGACAGCTCATTTTATATTTGAATTTCAACTGGCAGTTAATTGCTTTTTGTTGTTGTTTTTTTCTTTTTAAATAAATAAAAAAATAAAACCATTTCAGAGCTCTTCAAACAGTAGCCAATTGGGGCGTTTTCAATAGGTTTTGACTTAATTTCCAACCTAATTTCGTGAAAATTAATAAGAAATAATAATTATGGAAATAAGATGTTTTCGTATCAAATTTGGAAATTTTCAACGAAATTACCTCATTTGGCCTAATGAAAACATAATATAACTGTCAATGAATATGTTTGTTTAAAAAAAAGAAATATGTATATGCAAGTGTGTTAAATTTTTTGTGTTTGTGTGGTAAGACCTTTCGCTTTCTTGTCCCTGGTTTTGATATTAAAAATACAGTCACAGTATATGTATAGTAAACATTACATATATATGTACATATCACAGTTAAAAAATAGAACATTTCTCTTAAAATACAACAAATATTCAAAAATTTTAGTTCGAAAAACTATTTTTATATAGGTCTGTTCGTGTACTTCCCATAACTACGAATTTCTACGAATTTTATTTTTTTATATATGAGCTTTGACAGAACTTTGGGCTAAATTCGTAGAAATTCGTAGTTTTGGGAGGTACGCGAACAGACATTACTTTAAAAGCTTCTGTTAAGGAGAAAAATATTGAAATCAGGGTTGCCATGTCTTGAACAAGTTCGTTAGCCCAATTTAGAAATTTTTTAAGCCCAAAATCGGAGCCGAAAACAGTAGCCCAACAACATTAAAAATTTTTTTTCAAAACTTCAATCACAATTTATTTTTATTTAAAAAAACAATGAAAAATAAAATATATTTCTTGCTGATAAAAGAAAGAAGAATTTAAATGGAAGTTCTGGGAATAACAGAGAAACTTAATCATGCCGATTATAGAGCTCGCAATATTTTACTCCTCGGGAATTGACCAGATTCGCGCTGGATTCTCTTTCGCATTCTTTTCAATTAGTGAATTCGTCGAATGAACTATGTTACCCATTCCTGAACTTCCCTACCATTGTCCAAACTATAGTATCGCTTCTGTCATTTATTGACATTTCCATAAACTCAGAGGGTGTTCAGACAGGCCTCACGTCAAAATAAGTCACCTCACGTGAAGCCTGTCTGAACACCATCTTAAAATTGTAGACAATTAGTTATTTAAAATTAATGTTAAATACTTTACTTTTATTATACTTTACTTTTACATTCAGAATTTTAAGTTTTAGATTACAGTTTTTGTTACTTGTGATGATTTTCTGGGTAATAATGAAAAACAATAGTAGATTCGCAGTACAATTGGTGCGGATGTAAAATGGGAAAGTTTGTAAGTAGAGCGAATGGTTTACGGTTTCACTAATATCAAATTAGTTGAACAAAATCTCGGTGGTGCAGGTTATGCTACCGACATTCGTTCAATTTTCAATTGCGAATTCACTAATAGCTAAGATCTCGAAAATGAGTTGAATTGTGGCTAAAGCTCATTCGCCGAATTCACTAATAGAGGTGAATAATTTTAAAGTGAAGTTTGGCGCGGTTGATTTGAAATTCCAAACCAATGAGTATATGTCTCCTATTACACGATCTTTGCGTCGAATCTTTTCAAATTTTTATATTTAGGTCTAATTGCCAATGCAACCTCTTCAAATTTTGGTAAACTTAATTGTTCGAATCGTGAGCGCATGCTTTCACATTCGCACCCATTGAAAAAAGTTAAGTGCCTTTCACATGAGCTGCGAATAGCGAATGGAGGCGGATTTTTGACATTTCTTTCACATGAGTGGTCGTCAACAAACGCAAATCATCATACAAAATAAAGCAGTAGAATAGGTGCTATAAAAATTCAGGTTAAATTCGAGCGAATTTTTCATTAGCAGATTTGTGGAATGTGTCCTGATGTTGTGGATTGCGAATAAGCGTTTGACAATTCTCAGAAAAACATCTCGTTGGTCGCGTAGAATAAATGAAAATGCTTAATTTAAGAATTTAAATTAATTTTAGGCCGTGTTTTCTTTTGAAAACTGTAGATAAGATCGTTTATTCAGTTTGTTTAAAAGTAAAAATTAGAAGTTTTTGATATTTTAGCTTGGAATTGCCTGAACAAATTTATTAACATTCACAGTTCGCGGCTCATGTAAAAGGCATTTTAGGCACAAAGAATCATCGCGTAATAGAAGACTAATCAGTGGATAAAAAGTGGTGCCAAAAAACATACAGAGTGTGTTTAGGGGGAGAAATTAGTTTTATTTATTAAAAATATCCTCTAAGGTGAGATTTAGGCTATTAGTAGCCCAATTATGATTTGGCTGTCAAACTGAAATTTTTGTCGGAAATTTCGGAAAAAGATAGCCCACCCTCCGATAAATAGCCCAATCTGGCAAGCTTGTTTGAAATCAGAAAAACAATTTTAGAAAAATTGAAAATAAAAATCTGTTTTTGAAAAATGGAAATGTTGTGAAGCCGTTTTTAAGAAAATAAGAATTTTTAAAATTGCTAAAAGCAACGTGTGGGACAATCACCTACGTCCAAAGTTTAAAGAAAATCAATCGCAGTTGTAACTGATTAGACAGGCAGGCAGAGGGTGGTTATGACTTTTTCATGTTATTCTAGTATTTGTTATAATTTCTAAAAAAAAATCAGAAATCAGTTAAGTGCTTCAGAATATTCTTTCTTAAAATCAGTTTAACTAAAACAATAAAAAACAAAAAGGAGACAAAAGAAATAAACTCGCTAAGAAAATAAAATTATCTAAAAGGATCCTGATGTGTTTATTGGAGCATAATGTTTTGTAAATAAATTAGATTTTATGATTTCATTGAAATCAGTTCAGTGGTTCAGGCCTTATGGAGTTTTTCCTGCCTTCATATCTACAATCGATCCGAAATAATAATTTTGAATTTATGGCTTGGTTATTGGTTGTGTATTCCTTATGTACGAGTATCTAGTCTTCAAGTGAAGTTTTTATAATAGTCAAGGACTTTTGAAGATTTATTCAGGAAACAAAACCAAACCGGAATACAAACCTTTTTGTATGTGCATATATTCGTAAATATTACGTATTTAAAATCCGTTAACAATGGAGTCCAACTCCAAATTACAATTTAATAATGCTTGAACTACATTAGAACTATTTTTATAAGTATTTCATAAGCTGGAATAATATTTATGTATGTAAATATTTCATTTTAAAGCAGCATGCGTTAACAGCAAAAAAAAAAGGAGTAATGCATCAGCCATCAAAAATTAAGGTGCCATTCTTGTTGCCAGCCCACTATCCCTTTGCGAGAGAACAGAATCGGGGTTTTTTAATTCCATTGCCAGCTTATAACCTAATTCTGGACGACGATCTCTTCCTTCTACCATTGCTTTGACCTAAAAATATATGAAATTTCATTATAAGTCTACAATATTTTCCATCATCGCACATCGTGAGAAATATATAATTTTGTAATAAAATTATTTAATTGATTGAGCTTCAAATTGATTTACCTCGTCTGAATGAACAATAACGCCATAGCTGGAATTTACATTTCCTTTGATGCTTTCGATGTCACGGAGATCCACACCACGGCAACAGTCATCAATTAAAATTGTTCGATATCCAGCTGATAAGGCATCGACAGCAGTTGCACCTGCAAGAGAAAATATTAATAAAGTTGGTAGAATGTTTTTATCAATAGGTTATTTTTGCATTAAATTATTAAAGTGTCCGTCACTGTCACGATGGTCGGTGTCGTTATAGGACGTTGAAGAGAGACATTGAGCTAAAATTGTTTTGGGGTTAATAGTGGATACATAAGGATATTTAAGTATGACATCTAAACGTAATAGATTTTTCTTTTTTGTACTTTATTTGACACAAGAAAATTAAAGCTAAAATGGGTCGGATATGTTGATGTTTTATAAGTAAGGAGCGCAAGTCTTAATAAGGATTTAAAGTCTAAACAACTATTCACCTGCTGAGAGGCATTCTCCTGAATAAGTCCTTATTAGGGTCCTATTCAACGTTCATTAAATCCCTATTTAATATTTTCCGATCCATTTTATTTTTACTTGTGTGTCAAATAAAGTACCAAAAAAATTTAAATCTATTCAAAGTCACAAGGTTTTTTATGAACGCAGTCTCCAAAATACTTTTTTAAATAAGGCTTTAATAAACACTGAAGAGCATAATAGTCCTCGCAAATACTATTGATTAATAATTAAATTATTTTAGATCTTTATTAAAATAAATGAAGAAAACAAGTAGGACCTTAAATCATTTATCCTTTTGGGACTTCACCAGAAATAGACGAGTCAATGCAAGATTTTTAGTGGGACAAACTCCAACAAAAGGTTTTTTGATGGGTTTTAGCTCGAATGGGTGTTGTCTGCACGAGAAAAAAAATTTACTAAAATCGGACCATCTTAAGTCACTTTTTCAAAATGGCGGCCGGGAAGCCTGAAAATAAAAAAAAACTGTAAATTTATTAGTTTTTGTAGTAGAATAATGATTTTTGTATCTAATCTAAGGTTTCCAGGGTCGAAGAATTCATTTAAAAAAATAAATTTTATCTATGGGACCAAAAAGTGGAATGTTTTAGAACACATCCTTTTTTGTGTGGCTTTTGTTTTGGTGGTTTTTGTGGTCTCACAGGCTAAAGGAGGTCACGCAAGGCCTCAAATTCAGAGACGTATTCATCTTTTTAATTGGATGAGTCGTTACAACACTGAATATGGTGTCGAACTGCTGGCTACGGATCGGCCATCGTTTCCAAGAAGTGGTGCCTATCTGGATCTATTGCTAATAGTCGCAGGACTAACATTTACTGACATTGTGGGTCAAAGCCCAAGCAACTTTTTATGAACGATCGAGTACGACAGTGAACACTGCGGACTCGCCGCTGTGTTCACGCTTCCGAACGAGCTTGTACCAACAGTTTACTGACCCTCACGATCTGGAAATTAGGACACTGAAGACGTCAATCAAGAACATCAACCAACTAGCTAAAGAAAACTATCGGTTTTCAGTTAATTTGTATTGGGAAAACAAAATTCAGGCCGTTAATTCTATTGACCCGAGCATGTTTCCCCAAATAAAGAAGATATTTAGAAGGAATGATCAGAACGACCTTCCGTGTCTTAAGCTTCAGAGAATGATTGACAACAGATACGTACTTCTGACAGCAGGAATTGATCCAGAGGACGCCGTCTTGGACGATGACCTCTTTACTGTCGATGATCCGCAGGAGAAAGTGGAGGCTGTGGGGGCTGCTTTCCAGCAAGTGTACAAGGTGAATGCGTGCATTCACCTCAATCATGACCTGGAAAACAGAGCCTTGTTCCATCACTTCTACCCTTGGAATGACATCATGGCGATCAGAGAACCTCGGTTTCACCGGGTTCAATGAAGATAATTTGGGAAACGCCATAATCACCGAACGAAATGGGCCCAGTTCCCTGTTAATTACGAAGGTGGAGCTCCAGCTCATCTTCGATTCATTAAAGAAGAAGAGGTTAGCAGGAGTCAATGGCATATCCAACGTTGTACTTCGACATTTACCTCAAGTAGCAGTAGACATTTATACCACTCTGTTTAACAACGCTCTGAATAATGCATATTATCCAGTGCGGTGGAAGACAGCTGTGGTGTATCCTCTCCCGAAAAAGTTATCAATAGAGCTCTGTCTAAGTGGGCAGAGGACAATAATATTATACCGGACAATCAGTTCGGTTTTAAGGCGGGACATGACACCATTCATGCCGCGTCTAAGCTCGTTTCTGATGTCTAATGGAACAAATCTAAGAGGCAGTGTACGGGTGCCTGTCTGGTTGATTTGGAGAAGGCCTTCGACACCGTTTGGTTAGAGGGTCTTTATCTAAAGCTGACCAGACTTGGCAATAGTAAACCACTGTTATATATGCTTTATGATATGCTCAATGGTAGAAAGTTACGTCCCTTATCTTGGCGGACACTTTATGGCGGAATCAAAAAATTTGTATATCTGAATTTGTAGCTAATTAAATGCTAATTTGTTGCTCAAACCAAAAATTTGTAGCTCGAGTACTTTTCGAGTTATTCAATTTTCCGCTAAAATAAGTCTGAAGTTAGCGGTAAAAATCTAAAATAATTAAAATGTACCCTTTTAATTATAACCTGAATTTGTAGCTAATTAAATGCTAATTTGTTGCCCAAAACCCCATTTTGTAGCTTTAACGGTTTTTCATGTATTCAAAATTCCGCTAAAATAAGACTGAAGTTAGCGGACGAAAATCCGAAAATCATAATTCTGTTAATGCCCAAAATTGTAGCTTTTTAAATGCTAATTTGTTGCTCAAAAATTAATTTAATATCTTTTATGAATAATTTGTTATTAATAATTTAAGTTTAAAAGAGTGCATTTCCGGTTTACCAGCATAGGGCCAGCGAAATACTAAAAAAAACAGATTTTCAAATTTTGTTTTTTGCAAAAATGTTTAACTTTTTTCATACTAATTTGTTGCTCAAACCAAAAATTTGTAGCTTTAACGGTTTATTTGGAATTTAAGTTTCCGCTGGCTAAAAAGTTAGCTAAAAATCAAGCCTCTAAAATCTAAAGAAATGACAAAATCCAAAATTTTTTTTCGCCACAATTTGAAGACACCTCTAACTAGATTAATAACCAAATACCGATTTTGTAGCTCTCTTGGTTTTCTTTGTATTCAATTTCCCGCTAAAATAAGACTTAACCAACCGTTTAACGGTCAAAATTTAAAAAAAAAATATTATTTTAAACTTTTTTTAGAACATAAACACCGACCTCATGAGACTCATATTTTGGTGTTTAAATGCGTAAAGCGCTGAAGTTGTTCTTGTTTCTACTCGTATGTATATTGAGGCGCCTCAAATGGTCGATTGTAGACACGATGAGACTCACGAGTCCGGACTCAAATTTCCCAATCTAAACAGGCTCTATAAGTTTGTGTTTTTCTCCCCTCAAATGTCAAATACAATATCATACTCTCTCTTTTTGTCTGCTTGGCGTTGGAGTGAAAGATCGTAATTTTTATCTAATAGCTTTTCACCTTTCTATGCTTATAGTTGAAAATCGGTCTGCTCATAAGGAAGAGTTCGCATCGCTAAAATTTCAACGAAATCTCATAACTGTATCACCCCGACTCCACATGACATACAGATGCCCAACCTCGCAACCACAATCCAATCAGCAAACAACCGATTTTTTTCTCGCTGGGCAAATTATGTCATGTCGTTTCATTTCTCTCTCACCTCTTCTTCTATCTTTTGCAACAGAATTCAACTCAAACTATAGAAACAAAAGTTACGTAAATAAATAACAACTTGCAGCAATATTTACCTCCAAATATAACAAAAATCAGACAAAAAACTGACACGCCCGTGAAATCTCAAATCTCATGGCCAAGTTTTGAACAGCGTCAATGTGCTGTTCAAAAGTTGGTTTTCTTCGACATGTCGTCGACAAGACATGGATTTTCCTGGCTCCATTGGTTTTTTGCTCGACAGGTTGATAGTCCGAGCATGGCTCATGTCTAGTGGAGCCGGCATGTATGGGAAAATTTGAAGATTTGGACTGAAATCTCTGAAATGCGAAATTTCGCTGCGGTGGGAATTTAGTATAAGTTAAGAATTTAGCTTAAAAAGTTTAAGGGCCAATCGTATAAATGTGTTCAGTATACGGTACAGCTCACTTTTAAATAAATAAATAAATAAATATACAACGCTAAACAATAAAGGCTCTCCCAAACCATAGTGATTGTGGAGCGATTCGCAGCGAATCATTCACAATAGTACAAAATATGACAAATACACCACGCTAAACAACAACACAAATTTATCGTAGCTCCGCATTTGCGTTGGTTTGGGAGATCATTTAACAAAACTGTCCTCGGCGAATGTTTCGCGATGGTTTTAGAATGAATGAATGAATCCCTTTTGAGTTTGAGTTGTTAATATACGAAATGGCTAGTAAATTGATTTTGGTTAGTAAGCGCAATTAAATCAGAACATGAAGTCAAAACAACTCACTTTTTCCTTTCATCTTATATTATTTACTGCAGCAAAAACTAATTGAGCAAACGAATCCAAAAAAATTCAGTCTAAGTTCTTAAGGGGAAAAAAAGAGGAGTTTTCAAGAGAAATGCTGTTTATATTTCTGAGTTATCCAGCTCCTCTGAGATCTCAGAAATATAAACTGGCCTAATAAATACAAACCTTTAACATTAGCTGACAATAATAAGATATATGTAATCCAATGCTAAACTAAAAAAGAAATATGATTAACTGTTTTCATTAATACAAGCAATATAGAAACGAAGTAACATTAACTTACATAAAGATTGTATAACAATTTTACAGGATAACTATTAAAGTGATATATAATTTGCTCCAGAAAATATTTAAAGAATCAGTTATAGCACAGACACTATAGTTACACAGATATATCACGCAGAGCAAATAAATGTTACTACTTTTTTATCGTGGGACTTAGAGCTACATCCCAGTTATAAGAATATTGTGTGAGTGAGTGAAGCTAAAAAAATATAGGTTTCCATAGTGCCTTGTTACACGACAACTCTAGAGTCATGACATATTTTTCGAAATTCAATGAGTGCGAACGAGAGAAAACATCTGATCTCACCTTCAAACTCATTGAATTTCGACAAAAGTCATGACCCTAAAGTCGTCGTGTAGTTGGGCACATACATAGACATAAAAACAAAACGTCAACGACAATTCATCAGTAGTTCAACTGACTGACTGATTTTTGAAGAAAAAGAAAAAGATTTAAATTTATTAACCAATTTGAAACATATTTTCCACTTAACTTAATATTAGGGATATTACCGGTCTGATGTAACTGGTGTTAAATAATTGCAAAAGTGTTAAAGTATAACATTATATATTAGTATTTAGTATTTAGTATTTTATTCCCAACTTATGTCAAAAATTGTTTTTTTATATGAATATTGACAGAACTTTGGACTAAAATGCACAGAAAATCACCGGAATTCAAATTAAAGGAACAGACCTTTTTCGTTACACCACAACAACAAAATATACTGAATGTCAAAGTTTAACTCTTTAACACTTTGACTATACTCAAACCCTATTGTAAAAGAAAAAATACACCATAGTAAAGTTTATGTTTTGGTATCTGATTTCTCAATCACTTTTTCGAAAATATTTGCATATACATTTTTTTTGCACACGGGAACTGTTAACTAGGCTATATTCACAAATACAAACAAAGCAATATAAAAACAAAGTTACACAAACTTACATAAAGATTGTATAAACATTTTACAGGATGACCATAAGATAGCCAAAGTCCTTGGTCATAAAAGTAATAAAGAGAGATTAAAGACACATTGGTGCATCGCTTCCATCACACTGATATAATTTTAACCAGAAAATATTTAAAAAATCAGTTATACTCCAATAATGTATTTACTACCCATCAGAGGGATAACAGGAGTGCTATAGCAATAAATAACAATTTAATGTCTGAAATATGAAATTTTTTGTTGGTTGGGTAATAGCCGCATTTTACTCCCCCGGATCGAGTCGGATCCGGATTAGATTATCATAATAAAATAAACATAAGATCCCAGTGTGAGAAGAGTGTTATGCACCCATCTCTTTTTTCTCCCTATTGTCAACACAAAAAGCCACCTACCCGTAAGAAAAAGAAGAATTTTTGTTAGAAAATAACCTATCAGGGTTTTATTGTTTGTATCTGTAATTATAACCATTTTTTTATACTCTTAAGCAAAAAAAAATGAGAAATCGTGGTAACAACGGAAATGCTTACTTTTGAATTTGAATTTCAAATAAAAAACGATCCATAAACGTGACAAAATTAATTTTTGGGCAACAAATTTTCATTCACAAAGCTACAAATTACGACGTAAAAAAAAGTTTAAAATAATATTTTTTTTTTAAATTTTGACCGTTAAACGGTTGGTTAAGTCTTATTTTAGCGGGAAATTGAATACAAAGAAAACCAAGAGAGCTACAAAATCGGTATTTGGTGATTAATCTAGTTAGAGGTGTCTTCAAATTGTGGCGAAAAAAATTTTTGGATTTTGTCATTTTTTTAGATTTTAGAGGCTTGATTTTTAGCTAACTTTTTAGCCAGCGGAAACTTAAATTCCAAATAAACCGTTAAAGCTTCAAATTTTTGGTTTGAGCAACAAATTAGTATGAAAAAAGTTAAACATTTTTGCAAAAAACAAAATTTGAAAATCTGTTTTTTTTAGTATTTCGCTGGCCCTATGCTGGTAAACCGGAAATGCACTCTTTTAAACTTAAATTATTAATAACAAATTATTCATAAAAGATATTAAATTAATTTTTGAGCAACAAATTAGCATTTAAAAAGCTACAATTTTGGGCATTAACAGAATTATGATTTTCGGATTTTCGTCCGCTAACTTCAGTCTTATTTTAGCGGAATTTTGAATACATGAAAAACCGTTAAAGCTACAAAATGGGGTTTTGGGCAACAAATTAGCATTTAATTAGCTACAAATTCAGGTTATAATTAAAAGGGTACATTTTAATTATTTTAGATTTTTACCGCTAACTTCAGACTTATTTTAGCGGAAAATTGAATAACTCGAAAAGTACTCGAGCTACAAATTTTTGGTTTGAGCAACAAATTAGCATTTAACTAGCTACAAATTCAGATATACAAATTTTTTGATTCCGCCATAAAGTGTCCGCCAAGATAGGGGACGTTAGAAAGTTTGTTGTCAAGAGTGGCAATGTAACTTCTGCCACAACCTTTAATATTAAAAATGGTCTTCAGCAGGGAGCGGTCAACTCACCGATTCTATTCAGCATTTGCACCAGCGATCTGATAAGCAGTCTAACTCAGGCAATTGCGTATGCCAACGATCTAATTGCGTACACGAGAGCTCCAAAAGTCGAGGTCATCAGGATTCTCTTGCAGCGAGACTTCGAGAAGATTCAGCGATATTGCCAATATTGCCATGACTGGAAGTTGAAAATCAACTTTCAGAAATCAGAAACTATCTAGTTTAGGACTCCGTTGCTTAGAGCCACAAGGGATACGAGAAAAAACTGGCGCAAGCTGGTGATCGTAGAGCAAAATGGACATCCACTGGCAAGTAAAAGTGTACTAAAGTACCTTGGAATCTGGATGGATCAGTATTTGTATTTCGACAGACATATAAATGCTGCTCTGGCCAGGGCTAGGGGAGCTTTTGCCCTGATAAAATGGTTGTTTTATAGCAGCCGGCTTGACAGCAGGGTCAAGGTGATTTGCTACTTGGCCCATATTCGGCCAATGATTGCCTATTGATGCCCAGTTTGGTTCAACGTTGCCCCATTTCAAATGGAAAAGATTCGGGTTGCACAGAATACTAGAGTCGGAGTACAAACGCTATTATTCCAGCCTGGCTCTATACAACGGCGCCAACATAAACAGGATAGATAATTTCTTGCTGAAGCTTATTCGAGGTCACATTGCAAGAGCGATGTCCTCGAGCAACAGCTTAATTTTTGGGGCTTATTACCCTAACAACGAATACTACTAGAGTGTGCGTCTAAGCGGCTTTATTCCACCGATGCGTTCCTCCATCTATAGGGTAAGGCAGGAGAACCAGTTCTGGTGGTTGAAAACGAAGTTCCTTCAGACATTTAAAAGTTGACCTTGCTATTTTCTTTTTGTATGGCCAACTTGCATAGGTTTAGGTAGCTAGTTTTAAGCAGATACAGTCAGGGTGGCACCAAAAAAAAAATTATAAAACAGACAAACACAAAAAAATTATAAAATCAACAAAATACAAAAAAAATTATAAAACCGGAAAGTGCTTGCTGTAGCTTTTCTAGTTTGTAAGTAGTCTGTAAGTAGCTTATAAGTAGGTTGTAATTAGTTTATAGTTAGTTTTAATTGGTTTAAATTAGTTTTAATTAGCTATAATTTAGTTTTATGTAGTT
The DNA here is from genome assembly GCA_946251815.1 of Dasysyrphus albostriatus. NCBI lineage: Eukaryota > Metazoa > Arthropoda > Insecta > Diptera > Syrphidae > Dasysyrphus > Dasysyrphus albostriatus. Next base: position 200,770,366 of record OX276335.1, on the reverse strand, counting down.
TGTAAGTTTTATATAAAACCAAAAAAATAAAGACAATGATACCGAGTTTTTTGTAAATTCTTCTCGGGGAAAAATAAAAACCGATATAGAATTATAGTATTAAAAATAGTTCTTAGGCCGAAAGGCATTAGCATTAAGTTATTATAGTTTAACTTAGAGCGCCCGATTGGTGCCAGTAAGTTAGTTTTAAGATATTGATAAGTAGGCTAGTTTTTATGAATTTTTATCTAACTTTAAGATAGTTTTAAGAAAATGGAAACTAAAAATGAATTTCAAAAAAAAAAAAAAAGGCATTCGCCAGGCCACTACCAGGCCTCCGCTAGGCATCCGCCTGGCCTCCACCAGGTGTCCACTAGGTGTCCGCTAGGTATCTGCTAGGCCTCCACAAGGCATCCCCAAGGTATCCACTAGGCATCCACCAGGCCTCCACCAGGCCTCCACTAGGCGTCCCCTAGGTCTCCACTAGGCCTCCACCAGGCCTCCACAATAAAAGTAATAGTAATAATTCTACCCTTACCCCCTACCCATACAAAAAAATCACCCTTTCACTACAGAAATTTTCAGGGACTCTTTCGATTCTTGGTAAATGGAATTAAGAGAAATTGTTCATCTCTATAGTATGAACATTCACAGGGTTGGGGTTTCTGAAAGATTGGTCATCCTGGCCAATTTTACTTTTTAAATGCTCAAAATTAAATTTCCTATCAAAATAGATGACTTAAAAAATTTTTTAAAAAATTGTAATAAAAGTTAACAAAAACCAACTGAAAGAAAATCAAAAAATTAAATATTTCTAATTTTTTATAATAAATTGAACACAAATTTTTTCGGAGCAAAGATACGCTCAAGACATACTTAAACAAAATAAAGTAAGTAAAGTCTCAAGGCCTAAATATGGCAAAAAGTCATATTTATTCAAAATTGACAGAGATATACCCATTTAAACGTTACCATTTCTTGCAATTTTTTTGCAGTTTTGGCCAGGAAACCTCTTTTTCGGGCTTGATCCAGAGAAGAACAAAATTATACGATCCGAAATAGTGGATATTTTTAATTAAATCAAATGTATCCTAAAAAGAACTGACAAACAAGAATTAAACATAAAACAGTTAAGCGAAGAAGTCACTTTTAAGAAACAATGATAGACAGAACACTCAAAATCGCAACATGGAATGCAGACGGTCTTTTACAACATGTATCAGAACTAAACATCTTTTTAGACATAGAGCATATAGACATTTGTTTGGTGTCCGAAACTCACCTCGCTATAGAACAAAATCTTGATAGTAAATTACCTAACTTTACGTGTTTTCCGCTCCGCACCCAGCTGACAAAGCTAGGGGAGGATCAGCAATACTAATAAAAAAGTGCTTAACACACTATGAAGAACCTAAGTTTACTAATGAAAACACGTAAGTAACAACAATTAGTATTGGTATAAAAAAGAAAGAGTTTAAGATAGCAGCTATATACTGCCCTCCGAGGCGCTCTCCAACTAAAGAAGACTATGCAGAACTCCTAAATTTGTTAGGACATAACTTCCTTGTTGGTGGCGACTTCAATGCTAAACGCACCAATGGGGATCTAGGCTCATTACAACGAAAGGCAATTGGCTATATCAAGCAGGCCGCAAATACAACTGCGAATTTTATTCTTCTGGCTCACCAACATACTGGCCATCTGATTCTAACAAAATACCAGACCTTATAGACTTTTTCGTTGAAAAAGGTATTAAACGAAACCATATAAGTGTCGAAGGTAATTACGATTTATTGTCAGATCATACTCCAGTAATATTATCACTGAGCGAAGCAGAAATAATAGAAAAAAGTAATCCTAAGCTCGTGAACAAAAGAACAAACTGGAACGAATTCAGAGATAAACTTGAAAGTTTTATAAACCTAAGATCCCCTATGCAAACAATTGAACAGATTGATCATGAAGTAGAACAATTTATTGCTGATGTGCAACAGGCTGCAGAAGAAAGTACTCCAACAATTTCGAACTCAAGAGAAAAAGAAATGAAATATCCTGTCAAAATAAAGGAGCTTGATCTTGGAGAAAAGAAGAGCTCGAAGAAAATGGTAAGCTACAATATTTCCAGGTGATAAGGCAGTATTTAACCATCTTAACAATGAACTAAAGCAAAGAATCTGTGAATTTAAAAGTGATTTACTTAGTAGATTCCTGAATAGCCTAACGGCGGACGCTTTTACAGAATACTCCTTATGAAAAGCAGCTAAGCGCCAAAAAAGTCCACAGGCACAAAACCCGCCAGTAAAATCTCAAGATGGTAAATGGATCGGAAACCCAAAACAAAAGGCTGATCTCTTCGCTGAACATCTCGCGAATATTTTTAAGCCATTACCAGCAAGCACAGCTACAGATCCCTTCCAGTTTGTTGATAGAAACGACGAATGAGAAATTCTTTTTGTCACGCTCAAAGAAGTAAAAAGTGTGTGTTACCAGGGTACGATCTAATAACTGCTCAGGTTTTGAAAGAAATGCCTTCAGTAGCCTTCAAAAAACTCCAATTTATAATAAATGCATGCCTTTGACTAAGATATGTGCCACGTCATTGGAAAATTGCAGAAGTCATTGTTATACCTAAACAAGGTAAGCCACCAACAGAAGTAACATCTTACAGACCTATTTCGCTTATACCAATCATGGCAAAAGTTTTCGAAAAACTGCTTCTGAAAAGACTAAGCAAAATAATAGAAGAAAGAAGACTAGAAATAAACATTCCACGATAGACCAAGTGCATCGGATTACGGATGTTGTGGAAAAGACACTTGAAGAAAAACAAGTATGCTCAGCTATATTCTTAGATGTTGCTCAAGCCTTTGACAAGGTTTGGCACTTGGGACTTGAGTACAAACTGCAAAGGGATCTTGCCAGGCAGTACTACTACAAAACGACTCTTTAGAGTACGGTACGACCAAAATTACTCGGAACTAAAGAAAATTGAAGCCGGTGTACCACAAGGAAGTGTCCTAGGACCAACCCTGTATCTGTTATATACAAGGGATATTCCAGTGGACATCAACGCTATCATGGCCACCTTTGCTGATGATACTGCAATATTGGTGCCAGATAAATCCGTTACGAAGGCTACACAAAAACTGCAAAATGCAGTCGATAAAGTAAGTGATTGGACGCAAAAATGGTGAATCAAACTAAATGAAACAAAATCGACGCATATAAACTTTACAAACAAAAAAATAAACAATGTTCCAGTTCTTATGAACAGCACAGCAGTACCTTACTCCAATACTGCCAAATACCTTGGAATGACTTTGGATGCGAAGCTTAAATGGAAAGAGCACATCAAAAAGAAAAGAGACGAACTAAACTTGAAGTACAGACAAATGTACTAGGATAGAACTCTGACATATCTATCCAGAACAAACTAATGTTATATAAGCAAGTACTAAAACCCGTTTGGACATATGGCATCCAACTATGGGGCTGTACAAAGAAAACAAATGCTGAACCCATCCAAAAATTCCACAGCAAGGTCCTTCGCGGAATAATAAATGCCCCTTGGTATATAAGAAATAGCGATCTACATCGTGAACTTCAAATTGAAATGGTTACAGAAGTGGTTAAAAAACACGCTGTATCACACAATCAGCGACTGCAAAGTCATACCAACTCTGAAATGGAGACCGTCTTAAATGTACGAGACAATGTTCGGAGATTAAGAAGAACCAAGCCTCATGAGCTGATGGTCTAAAAGCTATAGAAAGTGTTATAACTTAAACTTCCCACAATGCGACTGATAAATTAAGAAAGAAAAATCATTTGTCGATCTTTCATAGATTGGTCCTGATTCATCGGTGGTTTTAGTGCGGTAAGAGTCCCACACTACTTGATACCGATTCTTACCGAGTGTCTTTTGAAGATTTCCTTTCCGGATAATAAAAAAAAAAAATAAAAAAATTAGTTTTGCTATAATTTAAGATACTCATCATCAACGAATTTAATCAACACCTTATGCCTACGCGGGTACGCAATTCCATGAACTCTGTTTTTGACAATGTAACCATGGAATATTTTATACATACCTCGACTTTATTTCTCCACAAAACACGCCTACCATGGAAACTTGTATAATTTAAATGTAAAATCACTGTTAAATAAATTGAATTAAATTAAAGTTAAACAATTGTTATGAAACTTTCAAAAACTTTTAAAGTCCCACCAACAGAACTACAAACTGTGTGGTGGTGTTTTATGTGAACAGAAAGATTGCAGTGGTCCTATTTTGAGAGCGCGCACCTGCGGTACCTACTTGGTAAACAAAACATTAATAAATTCGGTAATCCCCGAAACAAAAGTTTTACACAATTTTGCGGTTTTGTTTTCTAAATTTATGTATGTATCCTGTATGTCGACATTAAACCTAATAGAATGGATAGAGGTAGGAAGGTACTTACCAACGCAAACATCGTATGCCAGGCCACAAATGTAAATATCTGTGGTTCCTTTCATCTTTAGTTGGGCATTCAGTGTGGTATCCGAGAGCTTTTTGTTATCCCAAAAAACTGAATAGGAATCAACTTCTGGATTAGTACCTTTGTATACCTTAATTCCTTGGTCTGCTATCTATTTTTTTTTTTGTCAAATTTGAATAAAAAAGAAATTGAAAATAGAAATGAATTAGTAGATGCCCTTTTATATAATATGTATTTACATGGAACTTTATATACATTTATACAACAAAATACTGTGGAAAAAGTAGATAATATATTGCCTTTCATTTCCTTAAAATTTAAATTTTCTTTTAGTCAATGTTGAACCCTCACAAATTAGTTTAAGGTAAAATAATTGCACAACATGGTTGCATTTAACATACATTTATGTTACATCAACATTTCAAAGTTTGTATGTTTTGCTTCTTTTATACGAAGAGCTTGAGTTAAATGATACAAGCAAATCCCTTGAAGATAAAATACGATTATAAATTGAAAAGAATCCCTAAATTGAATCCGAATAGATTGGTATGTCTTCTAAAGTATATTAACCATAGAATGAAAAAGAAAAAAAACTCATAAGGTTTTTCTAAAAACAGAGAACCAATTTGAAATGAATTTATAAGTGTATAGGTACGAGTACATATATAAAAGTAGATATATAGATACACTCAAACAGATAGTCACAAGCTTTAGAAAAAGATTTGAAAACCAACGACAATGTCGTTGAGAAGAGTTTTGAAAATACTTTTGTTGCCATTGTTTTCTCGATGTGCAAATGTCGTTAAGTGAGCAATGTGGGCTTTTAAGAAAAGTCTTCACATCGATTTTGGTTTCAAATTAATAACATTGCTTCTCAAGTTGGAATATGTGGATGAATGGAGAAAAAAATGTATAGCTTCCTATTAAAAAGGACATTATCACAGTAGTAAGTTAATAACAAAGGAATTTCAGGAGATGATAGAAAAAGAAACAAAACGTGGAGAACTGACATTTCAGCATATTGTTTAAGAGAAATTATCAACATCTTAGGTATTCTGGTATTTGTCTTTATGATTCGATTTTGTTCGCATTTTTCTCAAGTACCTACGTGTTTAAGTTTTGTTTTAATACACCAGTAATCAGGATCAATTTTTGGTAGTCGTTAAATTGAAGAAATTCATGCTTACTGGCACATAATTTAGCTGGAGGTTTGAAGGTTTTGGTTCTTTTTTTCAAGTATTTTTACTTGCTCTATACGGAAATTTGGGCTTTAATAAATGTTTAAGTACTTGAAATTGACTTGTACTTAAAATGGACTTGTACTTGAAAAGTACTAGAAAATATTCTGGGCAGTATTAAAGTACCAAGTGCAAGTATTTGGAACAAAGTTCTTGTACTTTGTGTTTTCCAAGCACCAAGTACATGATACTTTTGTTTTTTTTTTCAATTGCAAGTACCAGGTACTTGTACCTTCGGCAATTTTGAAGCAGTCTCCAGGACGTTCAAAACAGAAGAGGTGCAGACATGGGAGTTACTCGAGACAACCATCTGTTGCTACCGAAAGAGTACGAACAGCTGCAGTTCGGATATCAAGTTCAATATCGATAGGCTTAAGGATCCTGCAGTTCCCCAACAACTAGGGGACCATCTTTCACAAGGATTGAGAGCAATAGGCAGCACGGAACTCACCTCCATCGAAAACCATTAGTGTGCTGTAAAAAATATATTAGTATCAGGTGCTGAAAGTATAGTCGATTGGTCGCAAGGCAGCAACAGTGCCTGGCTTTCCAGCTCAAAGCTTGCAGCAACTTCAGCAGCAGACAGAAATGAGCTAGAGTCTGCGTACCGTACCAAAGATAAAAAAGTTCCGTAGCGTGTGAAATGACAAGCGTAACTACATAAACGCATTGGCAACAGAAGCAGAAGAGGCCGCAAGTAGGTGTGACAGTAGGACCATCTACAGAATTTCCAAAGAGTTAACAGGTGCCCACAGCTCTAAACAACATCTGATAAAGGGCATATATGGATCGCTGCTAGTTTTGCATGAGAACCAGCTCAAAAAATGGAAAGAGCACTTTTTTGCATATCCCCCAGTAGAGGAGAAATCTTAACAGCAATCAGAGCTCTGAGGAACAACAAATTAGTTTAATTTTACGGTATTCCTGCAGAACTCTTACGAGAAGTGCCAACAACACTGAGCTCCTGCACCCACTCATAGAAAGAGCTTGGGAAACAGAGAGTTTTCCTGAAGAGTGGATGAATGTCAAGCTCCCAAAGAAAGGAGACCTTATACACAGTGCTGTTTGTTTACAACAAGAATCATCCTAGAGCGAATAAAAGACCATATAAAAGACACGCTTGACGCCGAACAAGCAGGTTTCCACACTGGATCTTCCATATGTGGATCACTTCAACACCTTGCCGATCATCATCGAACTGTCCGTTGAATATCGATCAACAATTCACCTGCTATTCATCGATTTCGAAAAAGCATTTTACAGTATCAATAGAAAATTTATTTGGCTTGCCTTGCGTGGGAGGTGCATCCCAGATAAATTTATTGCTGTTATTAAGGCTACATATGAAGGATTCAAATGTCACGTTCGGCATAAAGGAGGTTGTCAGAGGAGTTTGAAATCCAAAGTGGTGTTAGACAGGGTTGTGTACTATCACCAATACAGTTCATGTTGGTAATAAATGATGTGTTGCATGCAGATCATAGATCTCCATCAAATGACAACAAAGATGGAGAGAGCAGCTGAAACCGTAGGGCTTAAGCTCAATACGGCAAAAACAAAGAGGATCAGCCTTGGAACTTCCTCATCTATTTAAATAGATATATCTAGACAAGAAAACAAGAGATGGTAGAAAGTTTTAAATATCTTGGGAGTTTTGTCTTTTCTGATGGCGAGATCAAACTAGATATAACCAACCGAATCTGAAAGCAATAGCTGCATTCGAAATGCTGTCCAAAATATGGAGAAACAACTCTATAAGCCAAAGGACCAAACTACGACTGTTCCGTTCCAATGTAGAATCCGTGCTTCTTTATGGCTTCAGCACTTGGAAAATAACACCCACTGTCACAGAAAAGCTGCAAACGTTCATGAATAGATGTCTATGAAACATCTTGGGAAGAACAGATCAGGAAACCATCGACTGTATAATACGAAAACGTAAATGGCAGCTGATTAGACATTTGCTCCGAAATTGCCTCTAACGTAACCTTTTCGATCAGCACAACTTGGAAGAGTTGGAAAGAGCTGAGGTACATCTCCAGAAACCTTACATGATGGCAGGTAGGAGTAGTGGGGGCCCTAAGGAGAGCCACGCGGACGTAAAAGGTCAGAGCGCCTTAGTAGGTAAGTACAAATGTACTTAAGTACTTTACAACTCTGATGTAAACTAAATTTTACTATGCAATATGTTTTCTATGTTTTGGTAGGTGCTTTGATACTAACCAGAAGCATTGCACGATAAAATTTATATCAAGTTAGCAAAGCACATTCAACAATATAAAAAACATTGCACTATAGAATTTAATTTGACACAGCCACACCATTAATTAACAGCATATTATCAAGCAATAAAATATTAAGTTCTGGAGTAATTGCAAGTTTTCGAAAAAAAAAAATAGAAAACACAGAACGACAAATTTGAAATTATAGCAACTAATTATTAAAGACTAATTAATGGCAAATTATTGAGCCATAAATCATTCGGTATTAGCAGTTCTTACTCCTTTTTGAGATGGTGATAAGCTAACTTGTAGTATCATGATGGCATGATGGTTAGTGCGTTGGACTGTCATGTCGAAGGTCTAGATTCGATTCTCAGCCGCTGCCACCTAAAAACAGAAATGTTTTTCCCCAGGTCCTGCCTCTTGCGAGGAACTGACATGTCCTCCAAGAGTATACTTTTCATGAATAAGTGCTTTTCATATAGCCGTTCGGACTCGGCAAAAAATTGTAGGTCCCCTCCATTTCTGCCAATAACACGCACGCAGGAATTGTTGAGAGTTGTAAGTCGGTAGGCCCCCGTTTTCCACGGGCTGTTGCGCCATCAAATTATTTTAAATTATTGATAAGCTTATTTGATATCAAGCTTCCAAATATAGCCTAGGAAAATTTGACTTATCTGCGAAAAAATTCCAAAATAAAGCCGAATTCTGGTGGAGAGCTTTGTTTTGACGTCTTAAGCATTTCCCAACAAGTTCCATGAATTTGGGCCGGGGGGTTTTCAGAGGTTTTCTTAACTTCTCGACTGTTATTCTCTCACAACTTTGTTGTTAAAGACAATTCAATCCAGTTGTTCCTATTTTAAGATGTTGACCTTCCTCTTACCCCGGGGAACTCCAAAAGCTTGGTTTGAAAATAAGAAGATGAAGCTAAACACAAATCGTACCAACAAAATTTCCTATAGATTAAAAAAATTTAATATTTTTGTTTTTGATTAAGATTTATTCCACCATGAAGTTCTTGTTCAATTTTATTTTTTTGTGTAGAATTACAAAAGCTACAATTTGGACATTCATATTTCTTCAAAAAATATAAGTTTTCGAGAAATTAAGAAAAAAACAAAATTTAACCTCCTTTCAACCCCTTGTAAAATTTTCCTACGGCGCAAATTTACGAAGCTTTTTAATAAACATCAAAATAAATCTCCCCTCCCCACCAAAATTCAGCTTTGTCGGAATTTTTTAGTAGTTTTGCTATTTTTTTGTCTAATTTTTCTGGACTGATAACCAAAAACATAGAAAACATTGCAGGAAAAATTAGAATTTGAAATAAAATTAACGACATAAATCATTTACCACCTAGCTAGCTAACTCATGGTTTTTGGCGGATTGATGTATCGAAGGGCAAAATGCTGATAGCTCGTTAATTGTTTTCATTAAAATAAGTAAAAATGTAGTTTAATTATTATTTTTTATAGACAAAAACTAAAGAAATTAACCAAAAATTTTTTTATAAACGTGTGTAGGAGCTTTGAAAATAAGGAAGTACTTAACGTCACCATAGTAAAATTTTTGATTTTTTTTTTTTTTAATTTCAAGTTTTAAATTCAATTATTCAAAAACTACTGTGCACACTAAAACGCCCTTATTTTTAAATAAAATAAAAGAAGAAATTTTTGACCTTACAAAAAAAAGTTTAACATGTTTTTTAATATACTTTTTGTGGTTTTAAGTCTTTTTTTTTTTACAAAATTTACCCACCCCCCTGAACAGGAGAAAATGGACCCCCTTTCAATATAATTTTGTCAGCGCTTAACTTGTTCTAGCTTTTAGTCACACCTTATACACAAAATTGTAAATATTAGCAATAGCAAAGAAAAGATGTATGGCGTATGAGTGATATTTTTATAGTACGTAAACTATGTTATGTGCTATACATATTTTTTTTTTAATTTTTGGGTGTAAAATTTTAGAATTAAAAGTTACAGACCACTTAATCATCGATAGTTTAGTGTGTTAATTTATTGTGTATCAGAAATTTCTTTCTGTCGAATTTTCGTTAGTTTCTACCGTCCTAGTTGAGCATACAGAACAGTTTGGGTACTAATACCTTCTAAGTGTTAGCTTTACAGTAATTGCATTCCGAAACATTTAAGATGTAGCATGTAGTAGATAAAATAACATCCTTTTTACTCTCATTTAAATTCTGTTAGTAAAAAGGAAGTTGAAGACTTAAAAGACACCGATTCAATCAAAACGCTTTATTCTCATTTCGTTTTATGAGTCATAGCACACACAAAAAAGGACACAAAAAAAGAATATTTGCACACTTTTTCTTGTCTTTTGAATTAAAAGCGTTTTGAGTAAAGTGATCCGATGTCGTGGTTGTAAGGTTGTTTTTCAATATGGCGGACAAAACTAGGTCGGTGTGCTGCAAAAAGAGCTCAAGTCCATTTTTTTGCGAATATAGTTTTGTAGATATTGTATTAAAATAAAGCATTCTAAAACATGTTTTTGCTGCAAGAAAAGCTCAAGTAATCAAATTCAAGGAAAATACACTCAGCAAAAAAAAACTATTTCATTGTCTACTTAAAAAAATTATAAAAAGGAAGAAATAATGTCCCAGAGTCTGATATAATTGATGATTTGGAATCAGATCATGATTTATAATTTTAAAATAAAAATTTCAAACGCAAAATATTTTCATTTTTTCATTAAAAAATCAGTGGTGCTAGATTACGTGAAATTTTGAAGAAAAAAAATCAACTTTCTAAAGAATCACTTTTTTTCGAAAATAGCTTTTCACTTTAACAACTTGATTTACAAATAAAAAATAAAAGAAAGAAGGGCTTTAAAAAAAAACTACTATTGTTATGTAGAATTCACGGTTCTTGAGATATTTGATAAAGCGTACTTTTGAAGACAGCGCTTTTTTTCTAACTTGATATCAAGTGAGCAAAGCAAATCTCACGAATTCAGAAATGAGTATGTGCCTAATTTGTCGTTAATTAAATTTCAAATTGGTCGTTCCATGTTTATATGTTTTTTTAAAGTGGATAAAACTTCTAAAATTTTATATTTTAGTGCTTAGAAATTTGTCATTAATTAGTTGTGATAAATTTAATTTACTTTGTAATGTTTTTTAAGGTGATTTGTTTTCTTTGAGTGTCAAGATAGCAAAGCAACTTTGACGAATTGGACAGGTGGTGGTAGGTGGATAGTTTGCAATTTCGAATTTGTCGTTCTATGTTTTCTATGTTTTTTGTTAAGTGATAAGAACTTCTTAGATTCAACAGTAGATTTCTTAATAATTTGCCGTTAGTTAGTCGTAAATTTGTTGCTAAAAATTTGAATTTGGCGTTCAACATTTTTTTTGTTTTTTCGGGTCATTCGCTAGCTTATATCAAGTTAAGCCCAGTCAATTCGATTTTAATTCGCATTTTTCGATGGACAAAGTTGGGGTTGAAATAAGAATAAGAAAATAATTTTTTCTGTGATGACCACCAAGAAATCAGAGACCACGTATTGTAAAATACACTTTACCTATATTTTTTATTATTTCTTTCAGTATTCTGTTAATAAACACAAATCAAGTTTTGAGTAACAACTTACAATATTGTCGGCGTTGCATTGGCTTAGGTAAAGAGTGAAAATAGATAACTCAATTTTTAAAAACAAGTAAAGTTGGCGTCATGGCCTTCACGGTTGACCTATGACGTCCTGTGTCAAGAATGCACCTTAACAGACCATATTTGTTTTATTCATATTTGTGGGCAGTATTGTAATTAACTGTTTTTTCGAGCAACATATCGGAAAAATGAAAAAAGTTTGTACTTTGGCGTTAGATTGGTCAAACAACACGTGACCAATATTATCAGTCGAAGGCTTATTTGATAGGTGATTAAAATGACTAATTATTATACAAATTATTCTGAAATTATTATCCAAAAAATTCAAAAAAAGCGAGAAATTACAAGAAACGTCATACCACCCTTAACACATGACTCATAGGTGAACTTTGACCAACTATAACATAAAGACGAAACCACTTACAGAAGTCGGTAATAAAAATGCAGATAATCTTATCTTCTATAAGATTTAAGTAGGACATTTTGTTTTAAAATGAAATATCAAAGAATTGTTATATTAAAACTAAACCAATCTCTTTTTCAAAATGGCGGCTCTTCCCCTTAGCCCGAAAATCCCGAAAACTCGTTTTTATAATGGGAAGGCATTCACAAACAGATTCCAACAAAAAATTTGTCTTTCGAAAATTGCGATTTCATGCCCTTTTTTTGACTAATTTGACTGGAAAGTTGGTAAAGAACTACCTCAAAAAGGGAGAAAAGCAGCTTTTATCGAATGGTTTATGGCTTTATATATTTTGTCGTCAATTAGTCTTTGAATTAGTTGTGAAAATTGAATTTTTTTTCGTGATGTGTCTTGCATGACTTTATTGTATTCTCCTAAATTCATATGAAGTCAGCAAAGAACTCCCAAAAAACTGTTTAAACTTTCTATATTGACCTGTTCAAATGGTAAATAATTTAACAGCAATTAGTTTTTAATTTGTTGTGACTTGTGACAGTTTCAATTCGGTCATGAAGAGTTTTCTATATCTTTTGTTTTATTTTCCTAAATTCTTTTGAAATTAACAAAGAACTCAGGAAAAGTTTTTAGATCCTTTTATGTACATGTACATATTATATTGAAATTTTAATTGATTAATATTTTGTCTTTTACTAGCCATTGAATATATGTGAAAGTTTTAACATTGCCGTGCTTAGGTTTTTGTTTCATTTTATACAAACCAAAAAGGTTCGAAATTGATTATATTAAACTGTTTATTGCCTTATTACGTTTTCGTCGTCAAATGGAGTACTTTCGTTAAAAAATACATTGAAACATCGCACGCATAATTGAACTTGTCACATCTAACAAACAGCAAATTATAAAGCTGTAAAACGCTTTTATTCTCATTTAAATTTAAGTGGTCTACTTCTGGTGACTGAACAGTCGTACGATTGAAATAGCAAATGTGGTCCCATAGCCTTAATAGTTTATCTGTAACACACAACAAACTTGTTAAAAATAACTTCTTGTATACAAGATTTGTAGATTCGTAGTACATGCCCTTCTCATCATCATCTTCGCATTATATTGTATCAAGACTGCTTTCAAAAATAGCTTACCTTAAGAACATATCCAATCGGTAGTCGTGTTTCATTTAAACTCAAATTCTTATAATTTTAGAAATAATCTTACCTTCAAATCTTTGTGTAATTCAGCACCCCAGGAATCTTGTACACAATGCCGTGGCCACAATCTTTGCTTCATTGGTGGTGGACCAGCAAATATTACTGTATCATAAACTTGTGCTGAATTTGCATCAATCTTAAGGACACCATTACAAAAAAAAAAAACGTTGACATTATTCACTCTCTTTAGGGAAACTGAATAAATTTCTATCAAAAACTCACAGGTGATGTCTCATCCAATGGTCTTAACTTCACATTATCTATAAAAGACACATGATCACTGGGATGCCAATCCAATGAATAAAACACTGCATCAAAATCCACTGTTCCCAAAAGGTTATTTATCGGATCCAAGATCTTAAAATCACATCAATTAAATATGTACAAACACATCAGACATAGAGAGAGAGAGAGAGAGACAAACATTAATATTAATCGATTCACCCTTAGTCACAATTTGAAATGTTAAAAAGACTCACCTCCTGTCCTTTGTGCTGTGCACTGCAATTACTTATATCCAGCGATCCACTTATAAAGTCATTTTGTACGTCAACAATGATAAAAGCATTCACAGGACGAACGATCTGTTTGCATGAAATGAGAATACGAAAAAAAAGAACAAACATTGAATAAAAAACAACAAAATAAAATTAATAAGAAACTCCTTGATGTCGTTGTAGTCGTCGTCGTCGTCGCGAGTGGCATTCGGGGTAGATAGTCGTCTTCTTGTGTTCGTCCTTATCTTCTGGCAATTTATATAGTAAATTTCCATTTTCTCTTGAATGCCAAGTCACGAAATTAACTAAAATGTCCTTTCATGTGGAAATTTAAAAAGAAGAATTTCTCCAATTGCAAAAGTGTAGACTTATCGTTTATTTTGATACAAAATATTATAATAAAAGATGCTATTTGTGTTGAAACTCTTGCAAGGTTCATAGGGATTTTTAAGTCACACGACCTGCATCATGCCTGATCGGGAAACTATTGATTGCTCAGAACTTGGTCTGGGTCTGGTTCAGTAACGCTGCAATCAGTCACGATGAAGTTCTTGTTTAAGTCTCCAGCCCGTATATACTGTACTTTTCTACTCCGGAAAAGCATCTGGAAGCTACGTTGGATTGCTGCCTTCCAAAACAGCTCCCAAAAACTTAATTTCTTGGGAGCTTTTAAATGACAGGATCCTGGAAGCCAGATTCCGGACTAGAGTACGTTGCGTCACCATCATTCAGTATAACGCCCTATCAGAGCACGCTTTTTTGTGGAGAAGCGTGCTTTTTACCGATAGACTTAAAGATACCGCAGTCCGTCAATAAGAGACCACCTTATACAAAGATTTAGAGCAAGGCAATAGCACGGAACCCACCTCCATTGAACACCATCGGTGTGTTGTGTGAATATTTTCAATCCAATGCTGAGGGTATAGCCAGTCATTCGCAAGGAAGAAATAGTGCTTGGCTTTCCGAAGAAACTTGGGTTAGGATCGAAGAATTAGGACAGCTCAATGCTATTGCAGCTTTTCCAGCAGCAGGGAGAAATAAGCTTGAGTCAATCGTTTCACATAAAGATGAGATAAGTAACCCGAAGCGTGAGACATGATATGGGTAACCATATTAAATTATTGGCTACAGAAGCAGAAGAGGCCGAAAGAAGGTGTGACACTTGGACCATCTACAGAATTTTGTACCAAAGAGCTAACAGGTGTCGAAGGCTCGAAAAAATATCGGGGGATTGACATAATAGACGGATCACTGCTACATAGTGTTAGAAGAGGGTAAGCTCAAGATGGCACTTTTCTGCTGTTTTAAATCGCATTTTTGCCACTGAAGTGAACCCAACATCCAATAGTACAACGGTTCATAGTAACGAATTCCCTATAGGCACAATATCCCTTAGGAGAGAAGAAATCATAATCGGAATCAGAACCCTGAAGAACAAAAAAGTGGTTGAATACTTGAGCTCTTGCACCAAATCATTGAGACAGCTTGGGAAGCAGAGAATTTTCCTGAAGAGTAGACAAATGGAATGAATGTCAGGCTTACCAAAAAAGAGACCATAGTGCATTCTGAGTCAAGCGATGCAATTGAATCACGCAGCTACGTAGCTAACTGGGCCAGCCTTCAAATACTTGGCAAAGAACGCTCAAAGAGAACTCAGCACAATTGAGAGAGAGAACGAAAAAGAAAAAAAGGGAAAGAGCTGAGGTACATCTCCAGAAACCTTACACCATGGTGCGTAGGAGTAGTCAAGTCTCAATGCTCCATAAAGGGAACCTCACGGACGTAACAGTCCGAGGACCTTAATAACGGGTGATTTTTTAGCTGGTTTGGTTTTGGCAACACTGGTTTTGACAGCTGACGTGTGTTTAGTACCTTGTGTCACTGTCAAACAGCTTCAGTTTGGTTTGCAATTTAACCATGGATCGTCTTACAAATGAACAACGCCTGCAAATTATTGAATTTTACTATCAAAATTCGTGCTCGGTTCGAAATGTTCATCGCGCGCTGCTTCCATTTTATGGTCGGCATTCTCGACCTTCTGAGCAGTCTATTCGGAAGATTGTGACCAAATTTCGCACCAAATTTACTTTGTTGGACATTAAACCACCAACACGTTTACGTACTGTGCGTAGTGAAGAAAATATTGCGGCCGTATCAGCTAGTGTGACAGAAGACCGCGAAATGTCGATTCGGCGCCGTTCCCAGCAGTTAGGCCTTTGTTACAGCACTACGTGGAAAATTTTGCGGAAGGATTTGGGCGTAAAGCCTTTTAAGATACAGCTGGTGCAAGAACTAAAGCCAGCCGACCTACCACAACGCCGAATTTTTGGTGAATGGGCTCTTGGAAAGCTGGCCGAGGATCCGCTTTTTTATCGAAAAATTGTGTTCAGCGATGAGGCTCATTTTTGGTTGAATGGGTACGTATTTGGAGTGAAGATCAGCCAGAAGCATTGCAACAGCTACCAATGCATCCCGAAAAAGCCACTGTTTGGTGCGGTTTATGGGCCGGCGGCATTATTGGGCCATATTTCTTCAAAGATGATGCGAATCGCAGCGTTACTGTCAATGGTGAACGCTACCGAGCGATGATAACAAACTTTTTTTTGCCCGAAATGGAAGTTCTTGACTTGCATGATATGTGGTTTCAACAAGACGGTGCCACATGCCACACAGCACGCGAAACAATGGCGCAATTGCGAGGCGAGTTTGGTGAACAGTTAATTTCACGTTTCGGGCCGGTCAATTGGCCGCCTAGATCGTGCGATTTGACACCATTAGATTATTTTTTGTGGAGGTATGTCAAGGCTAATGTCTATAGGGACAAGCCCGCTTCGATTGACGCACTGGAAGCCAACATCCATGCAATCATTCGTGAGATACCGGCCGATATGTGTGAAAGAGTATGCCAAAATTAGACTCAGCGGATGGGCTACCTGAGACGCAGCCGCGGTCAACATTTGCATGAAATTATCTTTAAACATTAAATTGCAAGGTTCAAACTATCGATTCAAATAAATATTTCATTCATTTTTTGGAGTTTTATGTGTTTTTTTTTTTTTAAGTTCTAAACCTCTTAAAAAATCACCCGTTACAAATGCTTGGAATAAGATGTTAAAAATTTTGCTCGGGGACCATAATGGCTCAAATTGCAATGGAAAGCACTTTCGACGGATAAGTTGTTAGGCACAGCCTCTACGAATAGACAAATAACAACGGGCACTGTTTCATAGACTTTCAAAAGCTCTTTTGCTGTGATAAATAGCTCTAGGTTTCCACGGCTACGTGTCCACAAAGCAACCTGGCGCTCCCCAAATGGTTGATACGCCAACCAAATAAACCATGTGCCAATCGAACGAAGATATGCCCTTGATATCTTAGAATTGCTTTTTTTTTTGAGGGGCAAACGTTGACTCTGACCATTTACTTGCTGCCTCAAGTTTTAGAGCTCGACTGCTAAATGAAAAATCAACGATCTGCCCTAAAGAAGAAATTTGACATTAGTTGCCTTAACACACCACAAGTTGCCAGAGCCTACAGTGAGCATCAGAGCGAGAAGCTCTGCTGTGCATTCACCTGCCACAGACGCCAACAACCAGTGCTGAGTGATCGTAGTATCAGGATATCATCAAAGAGGCAGTCGAAACCTTTATGGGCTATCAACCACCCTCGAAAAAGAACGCGGAGTATGAGGATTATTGGGTAAGGCTGACAAAGGTGACAAAAGATCCACATGCGAACATGCTGTAAGGAAAAAATAGAAGAAAAAGACTCTGATGTTTTATAAAACCAAGCCAACCCACTTGCTGCTAGCTTCTTTTAAATTGGAACTGGAACACCGACTCTTCGAAACAGCAAAGGGAACTAAGTCACCGAAGCACAGGGAATAGAAGATGTATTCAAGCAGCATTTCTAGCAGCTGCCAAATGGGCACCTAGTAGAGCGGGAAATAGGACAAGATGGGAACCCAATTCCAGTCAATGAAGACTGGAAAGTTAGGCTAGATAGAAGGGCTGACAGTTGATGTTGCTACCATCAGCACACTTTGATCTGTAGATCCATTGTAACACCCTAGGAAGTTGTATTCCACTTAAGTATAAATAAGTTAAAGAAAAAAAAGACCACTCGATCTGAAAGTTTACTAGAAGAGTGTTTCAAACTCCACATGACCCATCTACAAAAAAAAGGCTTTTCCTATATCTTGCGAGAACTATCGAGGCATTTCCATGATAAACGTCCTATCCAACGTTCTGTGTAATCGTCTTAAGACATTTTGCAACACTACAATCAGCAAGTACCAGTGGGGCTTCGATCCAGGCAGATCAACTAAAGACCTAATATTCACTCTCAGGCAAATCCTCGAAAAGATCAACGAATTTCAAGTCGAGATAAACCATCTATTCATCGAATTTAAAGGTGCATATGAAAGCATTCACCATCGCGAGCTTTATATGGTGATTGCTGAATTTGGCTGGCATCCTGGGAAAACTGTTCCAGTTGTGTTGCGTGACATTAAAAGGTAAGCGATGCATGGTACAACTAGAAAAAAACTCTTCTGCACTATTCCAATCATGCAAAGGATTTTGGCAAGGAGATGCGCTATCATGTGATTTTTTCAATCTCATTCTGGAGCAAAGAGTACGCAGAGAAAACGTTAACACTGAAGGCACTTTTTTCAACATATCTATCCAGGGTGTGCCGATAATATCAACATCGTTGGCTGCTCCCCACAGGCCGTTAAAGAGGCTTTCACGGCAAATGAAGAACAGACAAACCTTGTGGGACGTCAAATAAACGAGTACAACTCCAAATGCTATCAACAATTAATGAAAGATCTGTCAACCAGCTAGGATAAAACTTCGCTGTTGATAGGAACAATTTCGAAGTAGTTAAGGAGTTCATCTAACTTGGAGTAAACATTAATCTTACAAACGACATTTTAGTAGAGATCCGATGAAGAACTACCTAGCAAAACGGTGCTATCACGGTTTGGAGCAAAAAGTGAGTTGCAAACTCCTCATACGAAAACCCTTATACATCCAGTCCTCCCTCATGGCACTGATTGTTAGGCTATAAGCAAAAAGGGAGAGCTAGCTGATACTGGGCTCCTTCGGAAGAAAAATTCTTCAATGGATATTGGGTCCAGTGGAGGAGAGTTAATGGAAATGTAAATGGATGTAGTCCAGAAAATCAAAACACGTCAACTATGTTGGCTCAGCCACATCGAGCAAATGGACATGAGAGTATTTGAATCTCAGCCCCCAGGTTCGAGAAAAAGAGGAAGACTTTAAGATCAGGCCATCGCGGATGTCAGAAATCTTTGTCTTTATGACTGGAAGCAAAGTCCTCGGGATCGTAGAGGAAGGAAGGCCAACTTGTTTCAGGCAGTGACCCTTCGTGGACCGTGGGTTGGAAGCCGGACAAGTAAGTAAGTGAGTAAGTAAAAATCATGTCGCCCGAGGTCCATTCACAGTAGGGTACACAAATATTTTAAAGAAATCAAACACTTGAGTTCAATATTGCTTAATCTTATCGTAATATTGATATGAATCATCATCTTTCATTCTGAGAAAATCCACCTTGAATAAGGTTATTTATTTTGCATCTCAGTTAGGGTGAATTAGTCACCCGAGCCACCATAATTTAATTTTAATGTTACGTGGCACTTTCACTTTTGGCTGAGAGATAAGACAACTTCTATGCTATTCCTCAAAAAAATTAAAAATCTCGGAAACACCCATTCAGAATTCGGGTGAAGAACTGCAGTACAATCATCACGGAGTAAACATCGGAAATTAATGTGTAGCCTCTAGAACCTTTTGTACGTTATAATTCTATAAGAAATTTAATGCTTGCCTTAACTCCTTGGAAAGGAGCAGATATTATGAAAGTTGTTATTTTCAGTAGAAACACAACTCTTGCACACAGCAACTATAAATTGAACATAAGGAAAGGTAAATAGAAACACCTCATCAATAGTATTATATGACGTGACAGCAAAGCCACACAAGCCTCTTTCTGGGAAAAACCTTTGTATAGACAGGAAGTGCATTCTTGTTCCTTATACATTGACAAGGAAATGGGTTATGACGTATTTTATTATTTGATCAATGTAACCTTGACGTCACGAAACTTGAAAGACTTGAATACTGAATAGTGGTGTTCCTTTCAGCTTATGTAAGCATCTATACCTACATTAAAAATGTGCACGAAACCTATTTTTATTATTTTGTTACCATTCTCAGGTTCAGTCATATAATCGCATGTATAGAAAAATGAAATTATTATTGCGCCATAAAATTGTGACGTAAAAAAAGCAAACAAAAAATAAATTGTGTGTCAAATGTGGCAATTAACAATATCATTCAAAAAAAGTGAGTAATTCTCTTGGGACTTTGCAATACACGTGAATGAAAATTAATGGTATATGCTTTGAACATTTATTTTTAATGTTCCCATCAAAAGAACCCTTAGACTCTGTACAACAACATAAATACTGATAGCGAAATGTGGCATTTTGGAGTAATAAGGTACTCAGTTCAATATCTTTAAAATCGTTAGGGGTTTCAAGGGGAAGTGCATACCAGCAATAATCATACATATACAAGAACACGAGTTAGGAGATCCATTGAGAAACAAAGTTATTGACTTCAAACCGATATGTGATTGCCTGGCTCTAATCTGCATCAAAGCCAATTTCCAAAATACAAGCCTTATATGTGAGCACGACCCCTAAAAGCAAGCTGAAAGCTCTATATAGCATGTGTTTTATGACCACCAGGACAGAACCTACGAAGCCTTTTCGAAGTACGATGTAAAAATTTTGCTCGGAATCCTCAATTCTTAAATTGGAAAGGCAGGCACCCTCAGTGGATTAGTTGGTAGGCATAGTCTCCACGAACAGAATAGACTTTTCAGAAGCTCGTAAGACGATGATAAGTGGCAATCTGGTACTCTCCAAATGCTCTATACGCCATTCCATCGCCAACGAAATCGACTTTGTGCTAAACGACGGAAAGACACGCCCTTACATCTTAAACGAGCGTATTTTAGAGGGGCGAAAGCCGATTCTGACCATTTCTTTGTCGCGGTAATCTTCAGGCTGAGGGCTCAGCTGTCAAATTACAAGAAAGTAAAAAGTAAGAACCACCCTTCAGAGGAAGTTTGGCGTTGGCCGCCTTACCATACCTGGGTTGCCAGAGTCTTACGTGAGCATCAGTGCGAGAAGAGAAGCTCTCGCTCACAGCTTAAAGAGATAAAAGAGTTTCACAATCAAAACAACACCCGAAATTTGTATAAAGGGTATTGGTTTAAGACGTGTGGTTTTCAATCTGGCAATACTCTTTTTGGAGTTTGTCTTTTTGACAGCTGACACTTGATTTATGCTTAGTTTGGTTTACCATTTCATAATGAATAGACTTACTACTGAACAACGTTTGCAAATTGTGCAAAACTTTTGGTAAGACGCCGAATATTCTCTTCCAAGGCGTCAATCGTCTCGGGCTTATCTACGTAGACAAGCGGCTTCACATAGCCCCACGACGTGAGATAATGTGCTCACCAAAAATTTCCTCGCAATGCGTCGAGCGAACCGAAATATTATTTTGGTAATAAATTCGCAGGATTTGCTAACGTTGTTTAAGAGTAAGTCTTTTCAATACGAAATGGCAAACCAAACTGAGCATAAATCAAGTGACAGCTTTCAAAAAGACAAACTCCAAAAAAAAAATATTGTCAGATTGAAAACCACACGTCTAAAAAAACGTCCTTTATAAAGTCGTAGCAACTGGTTGTGGCTTTAAATCGTAATGCATGCTCTCCGAAACAGCAAAGGAGACTTATTCACCGAAGCACTGGGAATAGAAGGTGTATTCAAGCAGCATTTTTAGCAGCTGCTAAATGGGCATCAAGCAGGGCGGGATATAGGACAAAAAGAAAACCCAATTCCAGTCAACGAAGACCCAATTCCACCACCCGGTATAGAAAGGAAGACTTAGCTATGAAGAAACTCAAAAACAGCAAGGCTACTGGATTTGATGGCTTACCAGATAAGTTTATCAGACATAAAAGGGATATGGTGTACTTTGTTGTTAAAAAGGGATAGCTTAGAGGGAAGAAGCATCAACCAAGCTTGGTTGGAAGGAAGCATGCCCGAAGATGGTCTATCAGCTTCATATGTCCCATCTACAAAGAAGATGATCCTATGTCCTGCAAGAACTATTGAGACATGTCTCTGATTAACTTCGCATACAAGATCCTATCCAACGAACTGTGTGAGTGTTTTAAGCTGTTCTGCAAGTACCAGTGTGGCCAGTCAGATTGACAATAGACCAAACTCAGACAAATCATGGAATAGAACAATGAATTCGAAGTCGAGACACACCATTCATTCATTGACTTCCAAAGCCACATTTGATATAGTATCCATTGTCAGGAGCTCTATATAATAATTGCTGAACCTGCGCTCCTAGGAGAACTGCTCGAGTTACATCACACGAGCAAAAAAGCTTTTCCGAACTATTCAATATATGTACAGGGTGTCGGCGTTGAGATGCGCCCACCTGGTGATTTCTTCAATCTTATTCTGGATCAAATAGTGCGCAGGATAGCCGTTAACACAGAAGGCACTATTTTCAACAGATATGTCCAACTTCAAGGGTATGCCGATAAAACTTTTATTATCGGCAGCTCCCATAAGACCGTTATGCCTTTCATGTCAATAGAAGAGCAAGCTATCAACAAACAATCCCCAATCCCCAATTGGCTAGGAGAAAACGTCACAGTAAACTGCTTGTGTGTCTTGCTTAAAACGAGGCTATCAGTCTTCAAAAACAGTGAAGTTGAAAATTACATTGAAAATCTGACAGCAGAAAAAGATTCTAACTACTCACTTTGGAAAGTTATTAATGTAATAAAAAATCCTTGGCTTCCAGGACCTCTGATTAAACAAGGCCAAAATGATTGGGCTAAAAGTGACAAAGAAAAAGCAATGGTATTCGCGGATAACTTGGAGGAAACATTTAAGCCGTTCGATAGGCATGAACTCAACGAAAATATTAATATGAATTTTACCTCAAATGAAAGCTACATAACTAGAAATGCTACACTTGCGAATTAAAAAGAGAAATAAAGAAGCTTAAGCCAAATAAAGCTCCAGGATATGACTTTATTACGGCAGAAATTTTAAAAATACTCCCTCGTAAGGGATTTATTAACGTCCTTAACATAACAAATGCCGCTCTATTGTAAGAATATGTGCCGAGCCAATGGAAAGTTGCGGAAGTCATCATATTGTTGAAACCTGACAAACCATCTCACTAAAAGAAGTCTTAAAGACCGATTTCGCTTCTTCCAATAATATCAAAAGTTTTTGAAGGAATATTACTCTTGCACCTGCAGCTGATAATAGAAGAGAAACAATTAATACCTGAACATCAGTTCGGATTTAGAAGCAATCATTCGACAATTATTGATCAAGTGCATAGAATTACTGACGTAATTAAGAGAGCTCTTGAAGAAAAGAAAATCTTTTCGACAGTCTTTTTGGATGTGTCACAAGCGTTAGACAAGGTGTGGCATGAAGGTCTCAAATTAAAATTAAGATAAGTTTTGCCTGAAGGACTCTACAACATTCTAAACGGATATCTAGATAACAGACTTTCTCGTTTAAGACACGGAAATGATTATTTTTATTCCAAAGAAATAGTGGCTGGGGTACCACAAGGAAGTGTATTACGTCCAGTTCTTTACCATTAAACAGAAGTCACTATCGTAACCACGTTTGCTGATGATGCTAGTAGTATGCAAAACGATTAGCGAAGCTACAATTTAATTACAAAATGCTCTTAGCAGTGTTAATGAGTGGACAAAATATGGCGAATAACGCTCAATGAACAAAAGTCAGTCC
Organism: Dasysyrphus albostriatus; assembly: GCA_946251815.1. Taxonomy (NCBI): domain Eukaryota; kingdom Metazoa; phylum Arthropoda; class Insecta; order Diptera; family Syrphidae; genus Dasysyrphus; species Dasysyrphus albostriatus. Next base: position 200,746,790 of record OX276335.1, on the reverse strand, counting down.
GCGTGGACCTTACGTATAAAAAAATAAATAGATGACCAGTCTTTCTTAATACCGCTCGTGTTCCATTTGCAAATGAGGCAAAGTATCTGGGAATGACTCTAGACGAGAAATTAAAGTGGAAGTCGCATGTAAAAAGAAATGCCAAGAACTAAAAAGTAAATTAAGAGATATGAACTGGTTACTCGGTAAATATTCAAAGCTTAGTACTGAAAATAAGTTAAATTTATACAAACAGGTACTTAAACCTGTTTCTGGGGCTGTACCTGCGATACAAACTTAATTAACTAACTAACGTCTGAAAATAAATTGCTTAGGTAATTTGTGAATGTATCTTGGGATTCCTACGGTTCGAAATGAAATAAAAAGTTTCGCGCGCAAACATATAAATCGGCTATTAGAACACGCTAATTCAACGATTATTGACATTCTTAACAAGCCGAATTTAATACGCCACCGTCTGCGAAGAACAAAACCTTCCGACTTATTACGGTGAACAGAAAACTGCTTTAAGCAGGAACTTTCACCGGAAAGTAATTTGCAACATGTAACTTAACTTCATTAAAAATAAATTGCTAGAAAAGTTTCAACGAAGTTGCAATCGGGAAGTGGAGGTGGTTTTATTGTAGTAAGAATCTCATGCATTTTTCGGCCTCATAGAGTTGTATGCGGGCTTTGCACCTACCCACGAGGAATGAAATCTACCTGGGAGTAAATATTAATCCCACAAACGATATCAAACGATATCTTAGTCGTGATACGACGAAAAATTATCCCAACAAACCAGTGCTTTGGTATGATTTGTTGTAACAGTTAGGTTCAAAATTCTTCACACCGAAGATGAAGTGCACACTCTACTTTAGTCCTGCTCTATGGCACCGAGTGTTGGGCGATAAGTTAATAAAAAAAAGCTGATAGTGGGTTCTTTTGAAATAGAAATGCTCGGGATCGCATATAGGATTGGAAGACGACCGCGTCTCAGGTTTCCACCATTTTTGAACTGGGAGCCGAATAAGTAAAAAAGTAAGTACCTAAGTAGGACCTTCTAACTCGTTCGATTAAAAAATTATCAATTCAAAGATGGCAATCCCTCGTACGTTTTTCGCAAATTTTCACTTATACTTTGCAAATCTAATAAAATCCAGCTGTTTGTTTCAGCTTGTAGGCAAATCAAGTTGACAGCTAAGGACTGCCATCTTTATTTGATAATCTCTGTGGTTCTATCTTTCTCTCTTTTCCATAAATGAGTACCGCCTACAAAAAGAGAACAATCCAATATAATTGTTTGAAAAATATTAAAAGAAGTTCTTTTGATAACCTTCTTTCCCCAATCTTATAGCGAAATAGGTGCAAAAAGTTTTACTGTCTGCTATTGTGCGAGGACTATTGGATATGGAAAACCATCTATCACGTAGCTTTGCCGAATTCAATTTGATCTTCACCTATTGAGATGCACCATGAAGTGCTTGCTTGCGTGCCACAGAATCTCATTCATATTTTAATAATATGCTGAATTGCGTCTCATTCCACTTTATATAATGCTTTCTCCACCTTTCCTTGTTCACATGGCCATAACCATATCTTTCACTTTTTCAATAATCATGTGTAATCGTCGCATATAAATTTATTTATTGCTTAAGTCAACATGAACAGCCAAAAGCTTGCGCTATGTCTCTGCATAAAAAGTCATAAATACAAATAAAAATCTCGCAAACATAATTTTATTATACTTTTTATATTTACTTTTTTTTGTATACAACACCCAGGGGAGGAATTCAATTGGTTTTAAAGTTCTGGCCCGCCCGCATCGCCATTTCCTTCGAAAAGTATTTATGTTAACATGTAATTTCAGATGTGTGCGGTATGAGTGTTTGCATGTGTGAGAATTGTGAGTAGGTACTGTAAAATTCTGAGGATTCAACATTTAATCATTGTTTACAACTTTTTGTGATTTTTGCATTATGCATAATAGAGCAGACCTTCTTTTGTAATGTTCAGATATTTGTGATAATAAGTTGAATATTTGATTAAGGGGGAAGGTAGAGGATTGATGAAATTGAGTGGAAGCCATTAAATTTATCACCTCTTTTTTTATTTGGTTTATTAATGATTTATTGCGTAGTGTTTGTCTCATAAAAGAAGGCATTTACTGTGTAGGCGATGGAAAGTTATAAAAGCAAAACAGGATATCAAGTTTTAACGAACTATCTATGCACTGTCATAAACTTAAAAAGGAATAAAATTCAAGGCAATTTGCATTGATAAAATATTATAATGTATATACCTTCTCCTGTGACGTATTTGTTAAAATATTGTCTTGAAAGAAGTAACAGCTAAGAAAAATAATTATTCACCGACCATCTTTCTATTTTTGTAGCCCAATTATCATACTCTTTCTGCTTTGCATTTTACGAATGCTGTTTGGCAAATATTAGGCCTAGTTATTGAAATTTGAATTAGAAATTTGGAGATAAATAAAATACGCACCACCTAAATATAACATCATTCTTGAAAGTTTTACAAGATAAAAACAGCGTCTTTAGTCAACTAATGGCTTAACTTCAAATATGTATTATATTTTCTTCGATATAGGCACATTAACAGTACTGCAATGTTATGGAATGACGATTATACATATTATAAAAATAACTAACCACCTCAAAAAAAATTTATTTTCACATTCGTTCTGGACGATATCCATGGTGTCCGTCCGGGAAGGTATACTACTTTGTTTGTTTATAATTTTTGATTAATTGAAAAAGAATGGATCTTATATTGATAAATGTTTTATTTAATGTCGGCAATTATATATGGAATAGAATATCAGGTAAATTTCCACCTGTGTTAGTCTCTCCGAGCCCTTTTGAGCACATTTTTCATTACATTCTCACACATTTCACGCGGTATTTCATTAATTTCATCACGAATATTTTGTTTGAGTTGCTCAATTGTTTCTGGTTTATTTTCATAAACCTTGCTTTTCAAATATCCCCACAAAAAGAAGTCCGGAGCAGTCAAATCGTGACCGTGGAGGCCAATCAACATCACCATTTTTTGAAATAACTTGTTGTGGAAAGAGGTGTCGCAGCAATTCCATTGTAATCCTGGCTATGTTGATACTACATGTTAATCAAGCCCAAAGCATGCAGTTGTGGCGTTAAAAAGTTTTCAGTCATATCACGCTCCTGAGCACAGCGCACAGTGGTGCGAGAGTGGAAAAAAGTCTTTTGAAAAAGTCATATCTATCCTTTTAAACTTTATGTTTAAGTACTCTTAGATAACCCGAGCGTTTGATTTAAAAGTATTTTTTAACATATATATTGAATGTTCTGATTTACAAGCCCTCAAATTTGAAAAATAATTTTACTCAAATCGCGAACCGTATTTTCAACAAATTTTGAGATGTTTTTTTTTCCGAAGTTCCCTTAAATAAATTCTCTAGCTTCTTAAATAATTTAATTGGTGTATTTTCGATAATCTAAAAAAAAAATATATTGATTGTTTATAAAAGATACCTTCTATAAGTAGCCTGAAGCTTTAGTACTAAGAAAATATGCTTTTTTTAAAAACTTTTTGATTTAAAAAAAAAAACGCCAAAAGATACCAAGAAAGTAAGTATGCCAGCATATTTTCCATACATTTATGTTAAAGCACAGAAAACATCAGCTGCAGATGCGTGCAGATGTGAAAGTTATGCTCAAAAATGTTTCACTGAATCGGATTTCAAAAAACTCCGTGCTGACGGTGGTGTTTACCAAAAAGTTTGATTTCTTCGGTATCAATTGTCAAAATGAACTGGTTAAGCCCATTATTTAAAGAAAAAATGTCAAACTTTATTTTAAAAATAAAACAAAATTAATACATTGACCTAGGTCTGAGAATTTCGATTTTTGCGAAACCATTTATTTCTGCCTGGAATATTTTTCAACTTTCAACTCAATTTTCTTGAAAACAACACACGAAAAATAATATAGTTTTAGATAGTTTATAGATACGGAAATCAGTAATTTAACTCAGACGATAATTCAAATAGGTGAACGTCAGTTTACAATCAAACAAGCTCATGTTCACAATGCTGGGCGGGAAGACAGCCCAATCTGTAGCTTCTTCCTGTTTCATATATGTGGAACTACAACTCCTGGAATGAATAACCTGACAAATATAAGAACTGTAAACAGGGAAGCTTTGAAAATGGGAATGTCTCCTCCTCACGCTCGGATAAAATTTATGGAGTGTATCCTCCATGTTGGCTACAATTTGCCATTTAAAGCATGGAGAACCAACAATGAGAGCATGGAGAACGCCATATTAGAGATGCTCAGAAGAAGAAAATTCAGCAGGAGTTACGTGAAAAACTGGGCATCATTGTCGATCTTGTAAAACAAGATACGGGGGCAAGTAATGACGGCAACACCTCCAGAAGATTTTTTGCAAGTCCAACCATGACTTCAGAAACTGGAGTTAGTGAATCTTTAATTCGGCGGTTTGCTGTTATCCTTGAAGTAATAACGTCGAATGAAAAATTAGATTTCAACAAATATGCAGCTTACACGTAGGAAACTGCTGAACTGTTTGTTGAGAAATGTAAGTGGTTCAATATGCCAGCAACCGTATATAAGGTTTTGATCCACGGAGAAGAAATAATTAAAAGCTGTGCATTTCCTGTCGGATCGCTCTCCGAGGAAGCCCAAGAATGCCGAAATAAGGATTATAAAGCCTACCGCAGGTATCATTCGAGAAAATGCAGCTGAATTCCGACGAATGAAGATGTGATGCATCATATACTCAAATCCTCAGATCCAATAATAACAGGTTCAAGGCCACAGGCAAAAAAGAAAATACTTCCAATCAGCGCAGACGCTAAAAACCTCATTTTAGCATTATAAAATTACTACTTCATAATTGTTTTTTATTTATTTTTTTGTATGTATTTATCTATTTATTTATTTAATTTTATAACATACATAGTTAATAATATTTTATTCAAAATAAAAAGCTAAGATTTTACAAAAAAAACTTTTATTTAAATATAACATCAAAACCCTCAAATTTTATAAAAATGTCAATAACTTTTTTTCTAATAATTTTTTATTAACTAAACTATGACCAAATATGTATAAGAAATTTCATTTAAATCCGTTGAACCGTTCAGATAAAACAGACTTTTTTCCGCTCTCCCCTACAAACCGAACCACTGTGCGGCGTCGAATTGAGGTTGATGGATTGTTTTGCACATTTCTTTGAGCAGCAGTAATGTTTTCAGGCGATCTTGAAGTACGTTGTGGTCCATGCTTGGGCCTATCACATACAGAACCTCTTTCTTTAAAATCATTCACTACACGATAAATAGTGCGTTTTGTTGTTTCTCCTAAAAATTTCACGTCACAGTAATCGATGATTGGTTTTGATAAAATGTTTTAACGATTAAAACACGTTGGTTTATCGAATATTTTTCCATAATAAATTTTCCACGAGTCTACTTCACGACTGCCAAATATGAACTGTCAAAAGATTAATATTTATCTAAATGGCGATAAAACAAAGCAGTATACCTTCCCGGCGGACAACCATACAAAATCGTTTAAATATTTAAAATATACTATACTAAATATTAAGCACCCTGAGCGTTTTAGCACTTTTTTTGGCAAAATCTATTGCTCTTACGAAAAAAGTGTAACTAAAGATTTTTGAGATAGATACTCGTATTTATAAAAGCGGAATTTTGACCCTTTTACCACATACAAAATAAAAGCAAACCTTGAACCACCAAAATATTGTGACAAACTTACATTTAGTTTTGTTATTGTTATAATTTTAAATAATCTTATATTTTGAAGAAAAAAAAATGTCCATCCAAAAATAATTGTTTTTAATTTTTAGCCACACCTTCAACAGTTTTAAGGTAAATTTTGGCTCAATGGGTGGCTAAGGCAAAATCAAAAAAATTTTGTCTTGAATATTATACAATATTATGCACAGAATAGGTGAAAAATTGTTTTGAAAATTATGCCACTGTCAAGAAAAAGGGGGCCCCACAAAATTTTTGATGCGGGGCCCCCAAAGTGTTTGCTACGCCACTGTATACACGTGTACTTATTGATGTATTTAAGCCTTGCATAATAATGTAATGTAATTTAGTTTATAACAATTAACTTTAATATTAAATACTCACAGCTTTTATCCAACGATTCCAGCAAAATTTGAATTCTTCACGATCAATAAATCCATCATTATTTGTATCGAAAACTTCAAAAATCTGATCTAACCTCTCTGGAGGTACTTCATAGATATGTCCTTTATCATTTCGAAATAAGGCACGGCATATAACGGTAAATTCGGCTAAGTTAAGACGATCATCACTGAAAATATTTAAAAACAAAAAATTATTATTATTTTATTTCTATAAGAGAAAATTTATTCACAGTCAACTAAAAATGAGGTTTTCTCGATTTAACTAAAACTACTTTTAGGCTTATTTTGTTAAGTAAGATCCATTAAATTTTCAATGCATTCACTTCTCATTATTTTAATGGCTATTTTGTAATGGAACTTTTAAAATTAAATTCTGTTTAAAAAAAAATCCAAAATCAAATTGGGTTGTTTTGTTATTTCCATGACGAACAAGCATTTCAGTTCTAATAGAGGTTTAATAAAGTGTTTCTGTTTATTCATCATCAATTAGAGCACTTTCCTAAAAAGTAATAAAATTAAAACTTAATAGCTTAGTTGAAGTGCAAACATTGTAAAGAAATAAATCTTTTGAAGGTGATTTTTGTTTAATAACAAAAAAATACCCGCAACATAGGCTACAAACCTTTAGCACCCCCATATTAATAAATTTTATGTCACTTGATTATATCATATGCCTACAAAAACCACCTTCAATTATTGCATTTGACTCTTAACTCGTGTCTACTTATCTCAGTTCCCTCATTTGTTAAACGAGTGGCTAATAAATCAAACATGAAAAGAAAGAACCGAATTGTAAAAAAAACATACTTGTGATAGGTTGAAACATTTTAATCTGTTGAATGAGATTGATAAACGTTGGGGATAAGTTTCTAAGTTCAATCTTAATAGCAAAAAAAGTTGAAGGTCTGAATGTAATGACAACATTTTGGCTGAACCAACCCCAAGTTTTCTAAGGATTTTAGCTATTTTACTACGTGTGCCAAGCTGATCATCAGACACCTTATAAAGGGGTGCTCAACCCTTTATGTACAGTGTTCATTTTAATCAAAAACTCATAGATTAACACAAGGTGGAAAAGGCGTATGTAAGGGGGGCCGGTAGGGGTGCTTGCCCCCGCCTTGCTCACCAAATGTTTCATAGATTAGGCAATTTATTTTCTTTCGAAAGCATTTTATAGCAAGATTTATTTATTAAACCTTTTTTAATGATATTGCCCCCCCCCCTCCCATACCCGAACGCCTGAATGAATTTGTTTCCCTAAACAAAATCCTGCGTACGCCATTAGAAGGTGGAACTACAGGTTGTAAATAGGTTTTACAAGAGCACCTAGCAAAGCCTTAATCTCTTGGTAGTGGCTTATCACACTTGACGGAGCCAACTTAAGGTTTTTCTCGCCATATCTTCTTGAAGAACCAACACAACGACCATGCACTACCAGAGGAAGCGTGTTATATGTCAACTTCCAAACGTTTTTGCCCTGCAGAGGCAAACTCACCTTGGTTAGGATCTTTTCTATCATATCAAAAGAAGACCTGTCACTAATGATTCACCGCGAGTTTTGTACAACCACAGCAACTACGACACTCCCTGAAGGAGCCAAACCAATATCACAAGAAGGCTGTGCTGGAAAAGAAGGGACATTTCATGATCCTGTAGAACCTTATTTGCCTGATTTATTAGTTCTGCTTTATTAAGGTCCACCAGAACTATAGTCAGGGATATTGTCATAACCAAAAACTTGAAATGCGTCATTTTTCTCACTATGAGTAACAACTGCAGTATTGATTAGCCTTTGCTTCGTTTTTTTCAAAACTGCAGTGAAACAGAGCCGAGAACCCTAGATTTTTTTTTTAAACAACTACTTGGGTTTAAAGTATCAGTTCTGCTTACCAAATTTAACCTACTGTGTTTTACCGCACAAGCTTCATAAGGAGAAGAGTCTCAAGTGGATTGTTAAAATTGTCAGTCATACAAACAAGTTCGTCGTGACCTGGGTAATAACCTCATTGATATCCAATAAGCTACTAATCCTCATCCACTGATACGTTGCCCATAGTTCTGTAACTTTTGGTTCACGTTTGATAATCAGACTGCATCGGTTCTTCTGAAAAAGATCCAACGAGTACCGAACATCACTGTGTCCCAATTCAGGACCTAAGGTGGCACCACAGCTTATGGTGGACAAGGGTCTCAACCAATAAACTTCTTCCATCCAGCTTGGTCTCTATGTAGGAAAACTGTCTAAAATTTTGCACGCCAAGTTGGTGAGGTCCTCTTCCACTTGCGTGTGCCATCTATTACTCTATCATCTTCTACTATACCCGCCACCAATTCATAGAATTCCCGTGCCAGACCATTGATGTCCATTCGCTCTTAGTGACCCAGCCACCTTAGCCATTGACTTTTCTCTTTTATGGCTAGGTCGGTGTTGCTGTACAACCTGTACAATTCGTTGTTTTATTTTCTTTTCCGTTCTCCAGCTATGCCGACAGGACCAAAAATCAGCCGGAGAAATATCCTATAACAGCCTAGGTAAGGTTTTAGTGTCCACGCAACTCCCCCATACATCAAAAAGGGATGATAAGTCTCATATTTAGGGACCCTTTAATTGCTTGAGAGAGGGCTTGGCTTTTCATTCCCAAAGAAGCAGCGATTGGCAAGTGTAATTCTTCGTTTGATCTCAGACCTGGCATTGAGCACTGAGTTAATAATGGAGCCTATAGGTAGGCAAAAACAACCTCAAAACTTTGGTGAACTACGGTGACGTGCTGTCTAATTCGTTGGTGTTGGGTGTGCCTTCTTGTCTTTCTCAATACTTACCACAGATTTGATGCCTTATGTCAATATCGTAGGCTCATGTGTGTATTGATGAACTTTTGAAAGATCAGGTGTCTAGTGTTGCCGTTAGTTATTTTCACTATTTATCCAAGAAGGATGTTCAAGAAGTCACATGACAGCGCATCAGAATTGGTGTTGTATTTGGGGACCTTGATGGATCAGCGTGCATTTTCCATCGTCATCCTCAACATTAATGACAAAACAAGACATTGCTTTATGCTTTATATAGCTCGTCTTTTAAATAAATACAAAATAAATTTAGTGTCACAACAGCTCGTCGAGAACCAGGGCCTAGTGACTTACAACTCTCAACCATTCTTGTGTGCGTGATGTTGGCAGGAATGGAGGAGACCTACAATTTTTTGCCGAGTCCAAACGGCCAGATGTGAAGCACTTTTTCATGACAACTATACTCCTGAAAGATGTGTGGTCTTTTAAGGTGCTGTTATAAGCGGCCTAAAAATCGATAAAAAAATGTCGTGTATCGATTTGAAATCCCTAGTTTTTTTTTCAAGATCCAAAATAGTTTGATTATTTGATCGATAGTGGACTTTCCTGGTCTAAGATCAAACTGATATCCACCAATCACGTTGTTGACGAATGGCATATGCATGAAGTTAGCACAACCATCTTGGATCCTCAAAAAAAAAAGAAGGTTGTGCTGTAATGTGCTCTACTGGTGCTGCCAAGTGCCGTATTTAAAAAGAAATCATACTGAGGGTTTGGTTTTTAGAGGATAAAATAAATAAATTTGGTGGCACAACAGCTCGTGAAGAACCAAGGCCTAGTGACTTACAACTGTCAACCATTTCTGTGTGCGTGTTGATGGCAGGAATGGAGGGGTCCTACAATTTTTTTGCGGAGTCCGAACGGCTAGATGAGAAAGCACTTATTCATGACAAGTATACTCTTGGAGGATTTGTCAGTTTCTCGCAGGAGGCAGTACCTCGCGAAAAAAACATATCTGTTTTTAGGTGGCAGCGGCTGGGAATCGAACCCAGACCTTTGGCATGACAGTCCTACGCACTAACCATCATGCCACGAGGTACTACTTTTTTTAGAGAATACCCATTATTAAAGCGTGAAGTCAGTACCGTCATTTCCGATTTTCAAAAAAAAAAAATTATGTTGGCTTGTGTCGTAAATAACTATGAAAAATTTTAATTTCTTTTAAAAAAGTTGTGCAAAAAATGCGACCAAAAACCAAAAAACACACTCATAATTGCAATTATTATGGCCAAAACAAAACTTTTGCTGTAGAGGGCTGTAGGGCTGTAAGGTGAAGTTAGCACCGTCATTTTGGATTTTCAAACAAAAAAGTTGTCCTTTATTTTGCTCAACTTGTGCCGTTAATATTTAAAAAAAATTGCAAATTTGCAAAAAAAACTAGCATATTTGTAACTTTTAAGCCAAAAATGAATTTATAATTTTTTTTATAAGTTTTACATTTTTATTTATGTTTATGTTTATGCTGCCATATTCCAAAAAAAATTGCGAAGACTGAAGTTAGCAGCACCTCCCTTTTCGATTTTCAAAAAAAATTGGGCTTTTTTTAATCTTTTCGGAATATAGCAGCACAAAGTGAGCACAACTTTTATTTTTTACAAAATTTGAAAAATATTCATCCATAAAGGGGGGCACAAGTTGAGCAACAATTTAGTTTTTTTGGCAATCGAAAATAGAGGTGCAAACTTCACGCTAAAAAATGGGTACCCTCTAAAACCCAAACACTTAGTATTAATTTTTTTAACATGGCACATAGCAGCACAAGCTGGGCACATTACAGCCCAAATTTTTTTTTTTTAAGTCCAGAATGGCGGTGCTAACTTCAAGCACATACGAATGACTTCAGGTATTCACATTACTGCCTGAATAGAATGGGAGAAGGAGCTGCAATAGATGTCAAAAATTCTGCAATGAAAGTTGAAATTTGTTCAACTCTGGCAAGTGCGGGTTCAGCATTTTTGACATCTATTCCAGCTCCGTCTTCCATTCTATTCAGGCAGTAAGTAGAGCAGATCTTGTGTATCGTATATGATATTAAAGAGACTGATCCCTCTGTAGTTGCTGAAGTCCAGAGCTAAGGTTCCATTCATCGGGCATGCTTCCCTGTGACTAGACATCTACACAATTCATCACTTGCCACTTCAAACAGCTCGGCCACAAATTCATCAGCTCAACAGCTTTATTAGACTTAAGTTTAGATAAATCTATTTTCACTTCATCAAGATCGGGTAGACGAAATTGTTGGCCTCCGTTGTAGCAGTAGAATTCAGTTCATAATGATCATTATAAAATTTCCACAAATGTTCCCCTGATCGTCACATTGGTTCGAGCCTTGTTACTTTGAGAGGTCTTATGTAAAAACTTCCTAACTTCATTCCTGATATGACATTTTTCGATCACAAGTTTCTCATGCACCTCCTTTTTCCTTCTAAAAGGCCGATTTTCTTGCCTCCGCTTTTGCATGTAGAGCTCGTAAACAGGTCTGGTTTTTCTATGTAATGCTACTTGGTATGATTTTTGCTTGGCTGCATTTCCTTGTCAGCACTCTCTGTCATACCAGAAGTTAGGTTTCCTTGTAGCGGTCTTGTAAAGCCCCTAAAAATGTCAAAAGGCATTCTCTCTGATGGCTCCCTGAATATTTTGCTTCAGGTTCTCAGCATTAGATGGTGGAGCCAAAAGACTATTTTAAAGGTTCTTAGAGACTCGATCAGTGAAAGAACTTGGTGATTTCTTGTGACTTTAGCCACCTGACCTAAAATTTCTCAACAGTCTCTACCTGTTTTGGACTTTGTCTCTATCGGAACGTTTGGACATCCTTGCAATTGGAGGATTCAAAGTAAACAAAATAAATTTGGTGGCACAACAGCTCGTGGAGAACCAAGGCCTAGTGACTAACAACTCTCATCCATTACTGTGTGCGTGTTGTTGACAGGAATAGAGGGGACCAACAATTTCTTTCCGAGTCCGAATGGCTAGATGAGAAGCACTAATTCATGACAAGTATATATCTGGAAGATTTGTCAGTTCTTCGCAAGAGGCAGTACATCGGGCTCAGGTGGCAGCGGCTGGGAGCTGGAGAGTTGCCTTGAGTTAATCCTAATGTGGTCAATCTGGTGGACTGTTGATTGATGAGGCACGAAGGTTTTTTATCTTGTGAGAACTTCATACTAGCTCCACAATGTTTTAACCATGCAGCAAAGTAAATTAACCTAAGTCAGTTATTTGAGGTTGCGTTGTGCAGGCTATAACTTCCGATTATCCCACCAAAAACATCTTTTTTTCTTAGCTTGGCGCAAAAATAATATAAGACAATATTAATATCAAAGCTAGGTGCCTGCTCAAAGCTTTGTCCAGGAGCTCGTAATATGCGTCTTTGGTGTCATTATCTTTCTCCTCAGGGGAAAAAATGCGATCATATGTCTCTGTATGTAGCCAAGCAGTACTTGCGCGTCTGGCCTTGGGATCTGTTGGAGTTGTTTTTCCAAGATGCCTTAGGAGCAGGCCTCTGGCTGATGGACCAGGTTCGCACTGAACTTTCTCCCAGACATTCCGAGTGCAAGAGTAAAAAATATAGTTGTACAAACTGCAAATATTTGCAAATTCAGCTTTAATCCAAATTATTTTCATGAGGCACTCTTTCCCATAGTTCACAGTTCGGCATAAAAAGGACTCAATATTTTCAAAACAAATTTCCACCAAGTCTCAAGGCCTCAACAGGGATACGTTCAATATTTAAATTAATAGCTTAAGCTTCGATATACTCAGGAAAAAAATCATTGCTTAATAATTTAATATGTTTCGCAAATAAAAATAAAAAAAACTTTTCTATTTCCTCTTTTACCTCTCTTAAAGTTTTTCAATTTTTCAAGAAGAAAAACTTACTATTCGTCCATACATATGAGTAATATTCATGAACACGGACACTTCATATATTTGTGGTGCAAAATTTTTCTACCCCAACCAGCCTCGAGAAGAAAGTAGCATTTCCTTTTCCGCAAACTTCCATTCTATAAATAAGTTTTCTGTTTGCCTTTGTTCTTGCTAACATTTTGTCTGAGGAGGTAATTGAATTTTCGTTTTGTCCCTTGATGTTTTTAATAAAACTCAATTACAAAAGTTATTACAAAAAAAAAATCCGGAAACTCCTAATACTAATACACCATCAGAATGACAAACCTTAACTTATCGCTAATGTGATTGGAATAGTATTTGGTGACAAAAGAAAGACGATGCGACGAATGATGTCAACTTTAACAATTTTCTTTTAGGCATTCACTGTATCTACTTAGGCATTTTTTTTTTTGTAATCAACAAGGGAAACTTTAACATGAGAAAAGGGGATTTTTTTCTTAAGCAACTAAAAATGAAAAGATAAATAAATGCCTGAGGTTTTTTAATGAGCCTACATGTTTTGTGTGATATTTTAACTGATGGTTTTGCTATAGCTATATTTTGAATTGAAAACTAGTTTAAACTTTTAACATTGTTTAATTAGTGGGTGCAATTCTTATAATTATAACTTTTACAATAGTTTGTTACTATTTTGCAGTGCCTATAGCATTATTAACAGATTAATAGAAATTCAAAATTCTTTTTGTTTTGACTCTTCTGGAAAATACGGTTTTAAGTACCAAGTGTCGGTTTTTTTATTAAGGCCTGATGTGACGAAACATGAACAAATTGAATTAACTGTGTACCTTTACTAAATATACATAAATTTACATTAATGCCAAATTAACCTAAGGCACGCAACATTTATTTATGTAGCATAAGTTTCCTACAATATTGTTCACTTTGCTTCTTCTTCTCAATAATGAGAAATCGACCCATCCTGTTCACTCAAAGATGAGTTTTTTGTGTTTGCTTTCGCTAATGTGGCCACTGTCGTAAAGTCAATCATGGAAAATAATAAATAACTAAAAAAACAACTAGACCTTATGCTAAACTTTTTTTTAAAACTATATTCACAGCATAGTAAATTTTACTAGTATTTCCAGCTCTCGAAACTCGAAGGCTATTCCATTATTGTCTAATTAACAAACTTTAACATAAAACTGTAGAACACTTTTTTTTCGATATTACATTGGGATAACCTTGTTATAAATTAATTAATCATTAAGGTTTCCAAGCAAATTATTAAAAGCAAGTTATTAGCCCCCCCCCCCCCTGTACTTCAACATTAAGTAAAAAACTAACTGGAGAAAAACTGATCTACTTATTAATATGTTCTTCTTATTCTTATTTTCTGCTACCCTGAACGCTTCCATCGAACATTCCAATAATCTTTGCTGGAAAATTGGTTCGTTCCTGGGTGGAAAAATATTCAAACGTCACATTTAGATTACGACAAATATAAGCAAATAAATACTTGGTCTCGCTATCGCTCTCACTCGCACTTATTGCACAATTTTTTTTTGTTGTTTTTTTTAATTATTGTGATGCAATTATTTAATAAATTTTTACATTCTGCACTTCTGTGCAAAAAAAACCTTTACAACGATACCCCTTTACAACGCGGTATACAATTGACTTTGGCTTTGTATACCGCGTAAATTGTAAAAAATTGTTCAGAACATTGATATTTCAATCTCAAAACAAATTTAGTTCACATTTTTGACGTTGTCAGTAACGTGATAGATGAGGAACCTCCTTAGAATAACACTTTTTGACACATAAGGTCGGAACAAAAACTACCTACATTAACTGTGTTTGTTATCGTGAAATTTCTTGCAAATTCTCACAAATTGTCACAAATTTCTGATTGTTAACTTAAAAAAGTTGCATCGAGAGAGCGCAATGGGAGAGCAAATAATTTCCCCTCCGTTGAAAAAGTTGCGAATTTCTGCTACACAAATTTCTGTGAACACTAAGTGTTAAAACTACAGTCAAAAATCGTGATGGTCAGTTTTTGTCACAGCGTTGCAACTAATCGGAAAATTTTCCGAAGCAGGTTTCCAAAAAAAATGGAGTATTTTCAATTTTCTTACAGAAGATCTGAACATTCCAATTTTTACTTCTATAGAAGAATAAAAAAAATTAAAAACAGCGTAATACTCGTATCAAAAACTAAAAAGCAGTAGATTTGTTTTACGAAAAAAAAGTGCATTAGATCTATTGAAATCATGGCAAAGTTGAAACGCATTTTAAAGTGTTTTTCAACAGGCACGCTAAAAAAATAGAGCGACAGGGACAGCAAACGACGCCATATTTCTTGCCGCTCTTTTGACATTTCTCTTCAGTAAGGTTTGCCATTTCATAATAGAAAGATATACGAGCCAACAACGAGAAAAATTTATTAACGAAATTCGGAGTCAGTGGCCTCAACGTTAAGAGCACTACGTCCAATTTATGGTCGTCATAATCGTCCTAGCAGATCAACAATTGAACGTCTATTGGACAAATTTGAGTCCACAGGCACAGTACAAAATTTTCCCGTGCCAGTGAGACAAAGAAGTGCCCGTAGTGTCGAGAATATTGCTGCCGCTGAGGCTTCAGTTGCAGAAAGCCCAAATGTGTCTCTCACACGTCATTCTCAAGCGTTGGGCATCTCTGTGACGTCGTTTTGGTGAATTTTGCGAAAAGATCTGGCTCACATCCTTAAAATATTAAATTGATGCAAGAACTGAAGCCACTTGACCACCAAAATCGTCGTATGCGGTATTGGTCAGGCAGCAATCCACATGTACTCCATGAGTCATCATTGCATCCCGAAAAATGTTGGTTTTGTGTGGTTTATGGGCCGGCGGCGTCATTGGGCCGTACTTCTTCCGTGATGATCAAGACCGGCACGTAACTGTGAATGGGGATCGCCAGCGTTCAATGATAACCGCATATTTTTGGTCCCAATTAGATGATATGGACTTGGAGGACATGTGGTTCCAACAGGACGGCGCCACAAGCCACACAGCGAATGTCACAATCAATTTATTGGAAACCAAGTTTGGAGAACGTGTTATCTCACGAAATAGTCCAGTCGCTTGGCTGCCTCGGTTGCTGCTATTTGACGCCGTGAGACTATTTCCTACGTCGAGTCTATGGTCTATGCCAACAAGCCAGTGACGATTGATGAACTTCGTACGAATATCAAACGTGAAATTGCAGCAGTATCGGCCGATTTATGCTTGAAACCCGTCAAAAATTGGGGTCAGCGTCTGGACTTCTGCAAGCGTGCCCGTGGTGGCTATGCAAAAGAAATCGAGTTCCATACATAATGGCATCAAACGTACTTTCACAGGAATAAAGAATGTCATTGATATCCAAACCCGTTTTTGTTTTATTTAAAAAAAAACTTTTGTAGCGCTCTTATTGAAAAACCCGATAAAAAAATGAAGTTTCTAACAAAAAGTGGTGCAGTTTTTGGTTAAAAGCGTTTTTTAACTTTGACATATCGAAAAATGGGTAGGTGGATAGTTCGCCCGTAGTAAAATTATCTATGTAAAATTGAAATAATGGTGCAGTGTTTTCTTTGTTTTTTGTGGGTTCCTTGCAAGCTTGAAATAAAGTTAGTATAGCACTACCCCAAATAGAGGGTGAAAACTGCTAATACCGAAAGATCTATAGCTAAATAATTTTTCGGAAACTAGTTTTAATTAATTGCGATAGTTTCGAATTTGTCGCGCAATGTTTTCTGTTTCTGTTTATTAGAGACGACAAACTATGCACCTACCCATTTTTGATCCATGAGAAACATATTTTACACGATTAAATTGAATTTGTCACAACTAATTAACCACTGATCAACGTCAAATTATGAAGCCATCAAACGTCTGGTATAAACATTTTTTTTCGACAAGAAAATATTGAGTGATAATTCGAAATTATCACAACTAATTAACCACAAACTATCCACCTAACCATTTTTCGATTCGTCAAAGTTGCTTTGCTATGAAATTAGCAGAACACTTTTGTAAACTAATTTGTAATTTAAAATTGTCCACATCATTTGTTGCTACTTAATTCCGAATTAGTTACTCAATGAAAATATTTTTCCACCTATGGTGCTTAGTGTCTAAGAACTGTTGAAAAAGTCGAGAATTAATTATGAAAATAATTTTTTACTAATACCAGAAAAAATAATAAAACCGTCCCAACTCCAAAGCAACTCGAATTAGCGACATTTTCCAAACCGAGTAAACAAACTAAACAAGCCTAGTTGCAAACACAGGTGACAACTTGACAGATGGAAAACAAATTATAGTTTGCCATAAAAGGTGTATTTTGATCCAAATGTCA
Source organism: Dasysyrphus albostriatus (assembly GCA_946251815.1). Taxonomy (NCBI): domain Eukaryota; kingdom Metazoa; phylum Arthropoda; class Insecta; order Diptera; family Syrphidae; genus Dasysyrphus; species Dasysyrphus albostriatus. The sequence goes on along the minus strand of OX276335.1, from coordinate 200,729,525 downwards.
CACAATCGCCCTAAAATCACTAATTTGGGGAATATTCAAAAATTTTCTAAATCGGTCGACATCATAGTAGCTATATATATTTCAATGGAATTCGACAGTTGAAGCCTTGAGAGTTGAGACACGATGTATATTTAAACCGAAAAATCGTATTTTGATTCAAATTTTACCCAATTTACTGACTGCTCCGGAACAATAAGAAAAGTGTAAATTTTTCAAACTTTGTAGAAGTTTTTTAATTCATCCACAACCACATAATGTGTGTTCCTTAAATTCTTCGCACTATTTTGGAGATCCTATCAGAGAGAAGAAAAACTGTCAAAACGTTGGGAACAGTTTGGGCACTAATTTTGCACTAATTTTCACAACGTCAAAAGAAATATTTCTCAAGAGCTGCCGTAGGGCAATCATAAGTCAGTAATTTTTTTTTATAAAATCAAAGTACAAGAAATTGAATGTTAAAAGCAAAAATATATTCTTGAATCATGAAACTTCAATTTTTTAAAAAAAAGAAAAAAAAACTGTATAATACGAGTAAACAAGAAGTACACAAATTTTTATAACAAAATTTTCTTCTTCGAAAAAGATTTGCTTAGCGACACATGAAGCTGAAGATCGCTGCACCAAAAACAAATAATATTTTTAGGTGAGGATCTGGACGTATTGTGAAATGATTTTTCAAAAATTTAAAAAGGATTGTGTTGGGCATGAATTTTTCTAGACGTGATATCTTTTATTTTTTAAATATTTTGGTGTTTAATATTTTTTTCAAATCAAAAATCGTTAAATATCATGTACTTTTTTTTTAGGAGAGAATCCCCGCCACAAAAATAATTTTATGAACAAAATAAAATATGTCATATGTAGAATAGCCTAAAATGCAGACGTGATATTTTTTATTTTTTTTTTTATTTTTTACTGTTAAGATTTTTAAGCATGATTTCTTCAAGGTTTACAGCAAAACTTTAGACCCTTAAAGCTTAGAGTTGAGATATGATAGGAAGAAAACAAGACCATCAAAATAACGGCATTTTAGAACTCTCAACGTGATTGATTTTATTTTTTTTTTTAATTTACAATCTAAGCTCTTTTTTTTGTTTTTATTAAAGCAAATACTTTAGAAACAAATATTTAAGATAAAATAAGTTGAAAGTGGATGGCTTTTTTTAAGGAAACTTCTATTTTACTTCCCAACCCTCCCAAAAGCTTAAAAAGAAACGTGTCAGACTTTGGTATTTTGTATCACGATACATTCACATGTAAAAACTCACACTCAGATTTTGGTTACAAGTCCCCTCAAAAAATTTCCTGTCAGCTCTTGTACTATAACCATAGGAAAGTAATGATTACCTAATACATACTTTATGTATTCGACGCTTGGGCACACTATAGTTTTGAACCTCAAGAGCATGTTCATGCTAGTGCACTCAATCATGCATATTTTTTTTTTTTTAAGAAACTACATTAAGATCCTTTGTTTTTTTAAAACAATTCTTAATATAGATCACTGTGGTAGAACCCCACTGCTTGATATATGTATATGTACATGACCCTTAGACTATTTTGGAATTAAACGTTATGTAATAGATATAAACACACTGAAGTTTCTTTAAAAAAGCTTTCCGCTCTCAACTTATTTTATCTTAAATATTTGTTTCTAAAATTGTATTATTTGCTTTAATAAAAACAAAAAAAAAGAGCTTAGATTGTAAATTAAAAAAAAAATAAAATCAATCACGTTGAGAGTTCTAAAATGCCGTTATTTTGATGGTCTTGTTTTCTTCCTATCATATCTCAACTCTAAGCTTTAAGGGTCTAAAGTTTTGCTGTAAACCTTGAAGAAATCATGCTTAAAAATCTTAACAGTAAAAAATAAAAAAAAAAATAAAAAATATCACGTCTGCATTTTAGGCTATTCTCATATGACATATTTTATTTTGTTCATAAAATTATTTTTGTGGCGGGGATTCTCTCCTAAAAAAAAAAGTACATGATATTTAACGATTTTTGATTTGAAAAAATATTAAACACCAAAATATTTAAAAAATAAAAGATATCACGTCTAGAAAAATTCATGCCCAACACAATCCTTTTTAAATTTTTGAAAAATCATTTCACAATACGTCCAGATCCTCTCCTAAAAATATTATTTGTTTTTGGTGCAGCGATCTGCAGCTTCATTAGCGACACATAGTTTTTAAGAAAACATTTGATTTATATAAAAAATTAAGAAATTATACACATCTACCAGAAACTAAGCAAAAAAAAAAAAGAAACACTTGGGTAACCCTAGGTTTTTCTATTTTATTTTTTGTTATTTGAATTCAAACTGAAATTTTTTTCAAATCTGATATACGACAACTTGGCGTTTGACAACCAGTACGAAATGGCCACAAGAAATTTCTAGGAGCAATTTTGGCAAGGAAGGGAAATTTGTTACTCTCTCATGAGCACTGTTTTTGGTCCGGAATAGTGCAATTTTTCACTTGTGGGTTGTGGAACGGGTTTGCACTAAAAATTACTTAATCTGGCGTTTTGCAAACAGTTTCAAATAATGTTCCCAAGAGAGCGCAGGTTCAAGCTAAATTGGTTTGAGTTCATTCACATTTCAAAATGAGAAAGTCTTAGCCAAATTTTCACGAAATTAGGTTAGTAATGAAGTCAAAACCTAAAGCACTCAATACACGATTCGAATTGATTTTCAACTCGGTTGTCAACTAAATTGATGCTTTGCCACACACTACATAAATTTAGTTGAAAGACTTCTGCTTCAACTATATAAGCTCAGACCATACTCAGACAAAAGTCACGAAAAAAGACAACAACGAGTACGTTTGAAGTAGGAACCTGAGGTTTGAAATAAAGTTGAACTGTGTATCGACCTCCTTGTATATGGGGCGTAGAGCTAAAATGCCTTCGGTTTGACAGTAAATCAAATGACTTGCCTACACACAGCTCAACAAAGCTGAAAAGTTTCACATCAATTTGAAAAAAATTAAAAATCTTTTGATTTTCTTCCAGCTCAATCGGCAACCTTCAAATTAATCAAATGACATGCCCAAACACGGGTTAATTTGATCAACTTGACATTAAATTGAAAACGAAATTGAATTGTGTATGAAGTGCTTAACGAACACACCCAATTGGACACAGTAGTTATGTTCAACACCGAGTTTTAAAAAGTTTGAAACCTCCAGATTTCGCCATTTTTAAGGCGTACCCGATCCTCAAGTGGAAAATTATACTACTTCGGATCATGAGAGAACAGATTTGGTCCGAGAAATTTTCTGTGGCTATTTCGTACTAAGATTAGAAAAAAATGTCAGTTTGAATTCAAATAACAAATCAAAATACAAATAGCTAGGGCTACCCAAGTGTTACATTTTTTGTTTTGTTTTTGGAAGATGTGGATAATTTGTTAATTTATTTATCTTATTATCAATGTAATGATTTTCTTAAAATGTATGTGTCGCTTTAAGGAAATCTTTTTTCGAAGAAAAAAATTTTGTAATGAAAATTTGTGTACTTTTTTTATTCCAGTTTTTTTTTTCTTTTTTTAAAGCAAATTGAAAATTTATTATTTAATAATTAATTTAATGAATATTTTTTTGCTTAAGTTTAATTATTTTTTTCGATTTTCTAAAAAAAAAAAAAATTATTGACCTATAATTGCCCTATGGCAGCTCTAGTCAAATATTTCATTTGGCGTGGTGCAGACTCCTATTACACGATGATTCTTTGCGTCTGATTCTTTTCAAGATTCAAGGGGTATGAGGGTGTAGATGTTTTTTCTCCTTCGCACTAATGAAAATTCGAGAAGAGTCAGTAGCAAAGAATCATCGTGTAATAGGGGTCTAATTAGTGCCCAAACCGTTCCCAACATTTTGACATTTTTTCTTCTCTCTGAGAGGATTTAATCCCCATACGTTACAATTTGACTTTTAGTCCGAAATAGTGCGAAAAATTTAAGGAACACACCTAGTTTGAAGAACTCTCAGAAGGGTTTGTTTGAAAATGTCAAAGCTCAATGTATACAAAAACTTAAAAAAAACAACACCAAAAAGCGACTTACAGTGAGTTGAAAGTCAAAACTGAAATGACCTCTCAATGTGAGTGGATGAGATTGAAATTTAAAGATAGCAATTACCTCTTTTATAACTACCACAGTATCTCGAACAGCGGCTACTTTGGAACTTTGTGAAATGAAGTTAAACAGCTTGTGACTTGGGATAGTGTCTTTACAGCATTTTTGAATTTCCTCTGGATCTTCGTAGGACCACCTCAAATTTGGGGAAGCATTCTTAAAAATCGGTATGTTCCTATTCCCACATATAGTGTTCGAGCTCGAGTGAAGCCTGTTATTTAGCTGCGACAACATAAAAGGTGTGTCCCAGAACGAGTTTCAAACAGTTTGAAACCGCCAGATTTAGTCATTTTTATAGCGAAGTCGTTCCGCAAGTTAAAGCTTGTACTTTTTTGGAACACAGAGAGCGTTCACGAGAAAATAAAAAATCTCCCCTCCTTGCCAGATTTGGTCCGAGAAATTTATTTCTGGTGGCTGTTTCGTACTGGATGTCAAATGCCAGGTGTTCGTATGACAGATTTGAAAAAAATGTCAGTTTGAATTAAAATAACAAAACAGAATACAAATAGCTAGGGTTACCCAAGTGTTACTTTTTTTTTGGTTTGTTTTTGGTAGATGCATTGTTTTTTTTTTACCTTTTTATAAATCAAAGGATTTTCTTAAAATGTATGTGTCGCTTAGCAAATCTTTCTCGTAGAAGAAAATTTTGTTATGAGAATTTGTGTACTTTTTGTTTATTGTAGTTTTTTTAAACAATTTTAAGTTTCATGATTTAATATGTATGTTCTTAAAAAAATATTCCTTTTGTTTAAGTTCAATTATTTTTATACGCATATGTTTCTTTTTTCTTACCATTTAATTTCTTGTACAGTGATTATGTAACAAAATTTATTAACTTATGATTGCCCTATGGCAGCTCTAGTCAAATAATTCTTTTGGCGTGTTGGAAATTAGTGTAAATTTGTGCTCAAACCATTCCCGACATTTTGACAGTTTTTCTTCTCTCGGAGAAAATTTCATTCCCAGCTGTCACAATTTGACATTTAGTCCGAAATAATGCGAAGAATTTAAGGTCACACGTAATTTGGCCAATGGCCTTGTCAGTTAAAAGGCGTTTTTAAAAACTTCATCTTGAAATGTATTTGCAAAATGTTCTCAAACGCAAAAAATAAGATTGACGTTGACTTGACGTTTTAAAAAATGGCCACAGACAAAAATATCCTTAGATGTAGAAGTTTAATACAAGTTCTCTTTGGCAATGACTGCTGTAGCCATTTCCTGGTTTCTCTTCAAACTACTTCATTAGGCGTTTTTCTTTTTTAGTTCAGAGTAGAGCCCGAACTGTCAAATAATAAATTGTGTTTCCTTTTTAGCTCTGAGCGTTCAGAGCTAAAAATGTGTGTTTCTTTTTTCGTTCTGAGTGTGTTCTGAGTTTGTTCAGAGCGCGCTCTATGAGCTCAGAATAAGATGACTGAACAGACAGATTTAAAGCTGAACACAAGCATGTGACAGCTCGTGTTCTGTTCAGGTGTGTTTCCAAAATAATTCAACGCGCTCAGAGCACGCTTGGAGGATGTTCAGGACATGCTCGACATGCTCGGACTCTGTTCAGAGCTCTATTCTGAATTAAAAAAGAAAAACACCCATTGGATTCGTATTCTTCACCTGTTTAATAACACGGAACACGGATATTCCTAAAACGTATTAACGGAAGTGTAAAAATCCACACGAATACTACCATCAGAAACGTATCTTAAAACCTCCCGACCCATTGAATCTGTGCGTCTGTTGCGCCGTCGTCGTTGACATTTGCCAGATGCGACGGAATGAAGTGACCCAATGATTTCTTTGACATTCTTATTACAACCACTTGATATTTAAACACACACACAAAACAACCACTTAAACATTTTAACACATACATAAAAGTTGGCGTCAAAATGCATCTGCCGAAGTGGAAAAGTTAAAAGTTCAGCTATTTTATCCGTTGCGGCCAAAGCATGCGTCGCTTATGGGCCTGTTCCCATGAGAAAACATTGATTTGTCAGTTGAGTGAGTCGCCACAACGGACGCAACGGATTCTATTGGTTGGGGCCTTTATTTTGTTGCATGAATAAAACTGTAAGTGTGTTTAACCCAAAAAAAAACAACTCATTTCAAAAAACTTGACTTGAATTTTCCAACTTATAAAAGTATTTATAAAACCAAATAAATTACATATTTCCCAAAAAGATATTGAAATATTTAAACACAAAACATACCACAATATTTGCTAATTTTGTTTTTCTTATTTTGAGATAATCTTTTTTATATTCCTATTTATTAATATATTTTATAAAAAATAACTATGAAAAGCACCTGACTAGAGTCATTAGTAGGTAATTATTTAATTATTTATTATCTCTCCACTAAATTTATTTTCCTATACGATTATATTTATTATTTAAAAACAATTATTAAAATGATTGAATCAATATTTATTGGAACTGGTTAATCATATAAAATGTATATGTTAACCAAAATTTGATTCAATGAATCCATAGTTTGAGTTTTAAATTATCGAAATCACTAATCAGCCGATTTTAATTGATTAGCGCCATTTATTTAGAAACTTTGTAGGTATAGCACATTCAACCCCTGTGAGCAAACTCCCCCAGAATTTAAAATCTTTTAATATTGAAAATCTTAATAATAATAATATTCACAATAAATTATAATTTATTATATTTCAAAAAAAATATAACTTACCCGTCTTTATCGAATGCCGTAAAACAGGCATCCATTGCTGAACCGTTACGATCTTCAACGTCAATTGGCGGGGTTGGTGATTCCATATTCAACTCTAAGCGATGACTTTTCAACACTGGTATTCACTGCTGCTGCTGCTGCTGCTGCTGCAATTTAGGTCACACAAAAAGAAAACAACAAGAACCATAAGTGAACTTTGCCTTTACAATTTTAAATATAAAATTCAGTTTCAGAGTTTAAAGCAGAAAAAAATAAAGAAAAGAACTCATAAACAATTCTCCACGGTAAATTGAAGGTAACCCGAAGTTTCATTTAATATATGAAATACTTTCGCTTTGTATCCTATAAATTGAGTTCCGAAAATAAAAAAGACAAAAATCGAGATACGAGTATTCGGGACCGAACCGAATAAACAGAACACATGCAATGACAGAGGGAATTTGCACAAAAAAATAAACTACACAAAGTCTTAAATTCTTTTTCTGGTTCAATGAGATATCGAAATAACATTTTTTGGCTTGCGGGTGGTCGCTAAGCGCAACGCGTTTAGGTATTGCGGAAACTTACTTCACTGAACTCTTTGATTGTTGAAGATATACCTACCTACGTTAGAAGAGGAAACAATGGGTAATTAAATATGCCAGCGCTTAGAGAACATTTCATTGAAATGTCAAAAAAGTTTTAGTTTTAACACTCACCCACTTCAGCCGCAGTCAGAATATTCACAGGTCGGATATAGGTACCTACACTACACTTACGGCAAGCTTTCTCGTAATCGCAATGCAGTAATTTAATACACGAGTAAGTACAGAACTGTTATACGAACGAGGGGATTTTTACAATATAGCATGTCACAGCAAGATGACGGAATAAAATTACTTAATTGATTTTTCGCATCAGTAATTTGCTTTTATAGATTTCTCGAATACATGACAAACAACTCCATATGGCAGTGAATATATTACATTTTATTATAAGGAACAACTTATGTTAAGGGGTTTTATTATTTAATATGTCTGTGTGCCCAAATATTGGTAAATCACATAGCTATTGCTACTCAATTCAATCTTTAGTTTCTGAGAGAATGGTCACACCAGTCGCTTTACAATATATTTTGGAAGAATTTGAAAAGTAAGCCGAATTTGCTAATTTTCATCTATTTTTTTCTATTTTTTTATATTTCTATTGAAAAACTTTAAGTTCAGCAAATATTAAAAAAAAAAACAATAAACACATTTGAAGAATCAAAAATTCAAATTATTATAAAAAAAAATCAAAATCAAAGATTTTTTTTTTGTAAAATCAAATATTTTTTAATATTTTATGATTTTTAATTTTAAGAAAATAATTTTAGTCTTGGTTTCGGGAGCACTGGAAAACAACAAAGCGGCTGGACTTGATGGTATTCCCGCAAGGCTCTTAATAGCAGCGCCAACAACATCGAGTAAGGTCCTGCGCCCACTCATTCAGAAAGCGTGGATAAACAGAGAGTTTTCTTTAAGGAGTGGAAACAGGGAATGATTGTCAAGCTCCCAAAGAAAGGAGAGAAGGGGATCCAACGCAGTACGAAAACTGCAGAGGAATTTGTGTGCTACCTGCTATATCCAAAGTAATAGCGAAAAAAGACCACCTCGAAGACACTATGAAACCGAACAAGCAGGATTCCGTAAGGGATATTTATGTGTATATCACATCAACACCTTGGATCCAAATGTCACCTAAAAGAAGGTTTTCACTGTTGTTAGAGGAGATTGAAGTCCAAAGTGGGGTAAGACAGGGTTGTATACTGTCACCAATACTGTTTCTGTTAGTGATAATGTGCTGCATGCAGCTTTATCGACTGCTAATGGAGGAATTCAATGGATTCTGCAATCACACCTTAAAAATCTCAACAACGCAGATGACGTTTGCTTAGGTAATCTCTCATAGGATCATGGATCTCCGTCAAATGGCAACAAGGGTGGAGAGACAAGCCGAAATAGTTGGGCTTAAGATCAATATGGCAAAAACAAAAAGTATCAGCCTCGGAACTTCCTCATCTATCCAAGCAGATATTTCTGTGCAACCATTTGAGATGGTAGAGAGTTTCCAATATCCAATTTTCTCTGATAGCTGCACCAAACTAGATACAATCAGCCAAATCGGGAAAGCAAAGGCTGCGTTCGGAACACTGTCTAAAATATGGAGAAACATTTCTATAAGCCTTAAGAACAAGCTGCGACTGTTACGCTCCAAGGATGAGCCCGTTCTTCTTTATGGATGCAGCACTTGGAAAGTGACATTGACTGTCACAAGAGAGCTGCAAATATTCGTAAATAGATGTCTGCAAAACATCTTGAGGATTTTCTGGCTTAACCGTATCTCCAACGATGAACTTCATGCAAGGACAGGTCAGAAAACCATCGACTCTATAATAGTAAAACATAAGTGGGAGTGGATTAGACATACGGCTCGAAAAAGTCAAGAGTGCATTGTGAGTCAAGTGATGCAGTGGAATCCTCTCACGTAAGCAGGCTGAGGAGCAGGCCGACCTAGAAGTACTTTGCGAAGAACGGTCGAAGAGGAATCGGCACAAGCACAGAGAGTTGGAGAGAGGTGGAGGTACGGTTTCTCCAGAAACACGATGGTGCGTAGGAGTAGTGGAGGCAGGTAATAAGTGGGTAACAGGTCAAAGACCTAAGTAAGTAATTAAAGTTGGTTTTGTGAAATAAAGTGCCTAACGTCTAGTGTAGAATTTTTGCAGGACTTCAGTAGAATTTGCTTGTCATATATACATGATATTTTTAGTTTTTGCGATCTAAATTGGAATCACCCTGTTAATTCTGATCATGAAAGACTTATTTAGCTCTACTTTATGTACCCTTCAATAAGATAAAAGTATAAGTAGTTATGTAGGTATGCTCAGTACTTGCATTGCAATTTGCAATAGAAAGTTTCACGATATGACGGTATTTCATCAATTGTATTCACATCTTCCATTGATAGTTTTGTCTTTTTTTGAACAATAAATAAGTAAACTTTTTTATGCAACGAAGCGTAGGCAAGACAAAACTCTATTGAACTGTTTTGTTGTAAAAAAAAAAACTAATTGAATGCAATAGAATTTAAATTTACTAAATGTATTCAAGAGGAACGAACTATAATTGCTACTAGGTTTGTACCTATGTATGTATGTATATTATCAATTCTTCAATAAAATTAAAAAAGGTTTCATTACCACGGTTAGCTTAAAATTCAAAACAAATCCAAACAAAGTTTTTCAGAATAAAATCGCTGCTGAATGCTTATTAGTACAATTAATAAGCAAACCTATGAAATTCACCCAAATACAATTAGCTTGGATAGAAAACGTTTAATATAAGATAAAATAATACCGCAAAAAAAAGCTGCGTTAATTTTGAATGCCATAAGTGAGTTATAAGAATTCAAAATTCTTAATGAACATTTAACATGTCTTTTCACATTATATAAAAATTCTTTCATCTTGGATTAGTGGTAAAATAATTAACTTAGATATGCATTTCAATTTTTTACCCCCACTCTTTCATTCCCAAACAGGCTTGTGGAAGCTTGTGGAACTTGTGGAACTTATGGCGGTGCTATCTTGACGTCAAGATAGCACATTGCATGCCTTAGCACATCTGAGAAAGCCAGAGACTACAGTGAGCAATTAATCGGGAAACTCTCTGCCGTACCCCCCCCCCCCCCCACAAGTGTCAACAACCAGTGGAACTTGTATCGCGACGTCATTAAGGAGACAGCCGAGACCACCACAGGCTATCAACCACCTAGAAAAAAGAACCCATGGTATGATGAAGAATGCAAATGCTACAACGGAAAACAAGAGCAGCAAGAGAGGAGTACCGTGAAAAGAGAAGGAAAGAGAAGAAAACCCTGCGAAGAAAGAAAAGAGCATCCGCAGCCTCTCAGCTCAGGTATCTCGAGGAGTCTAGCACTGTCATAAACACCCGCCGGTTCTACAAAACAGCCAAGCAACTGGCATGTGGTTATAAAACCGACACGCAAGCTCTTCGAAACAGCGAAGGTAACCTAGTCACCGAAGCACAGGGCATTGTTGACGTGTTTAGGCAGCATTTCCAGCAACTGCTCAATGGACATTCTGTAGAGGAACCGACAGGAGAACAAAGAAGCATGAGACCAGTCAATGAAGATCCAGTCCCAGCGCCCAGTACTGAAGAGATTAAGAAAGCCATCCACAAGCTTAAGAACAAAAAATCTGCCGGCTTGGATGACCAACCACCTGCGGAACTCTTCAAGTATGGAAGAGATGTCCTGGTAGGGTGCATACTCCAGCTCATCAACCAAGTATGGGAGGAGGAAAGTATGCCCGACGACTGGTCAATTAGCTCCATATGCCCAATCTACAAAAAAGGCGATCCTATGTCCTGCAAAAACTACAGAGGTATATCCCTGCTTAGTGTTACACACAAGATCCTATCCAACGTACTATGTGAGTGTCTTAAGCCTTTATACAAAATTATGATCGGCACGTACCAGTGTGGCTTCAGGCCAGGCAGATCAACGATAGACCAAATCTTCACATTAAGGCAAATCCTGGAAGAGACCAACGAATTTCAAGTCGAGACCCACCATCTTTTCATCGACTTCAAAGCCGCATATGATAGCATTAGTTGCCAAGAGCTTCTATTGGTATTAGAACTCGGGATCCCAAAAAAACTGATCCAGCTATGCCGCATGACGTAACAAAATACGCGGTGCAACGTGCAAATGGGTAACAGCTCATCCGAGCTATTCCAGACGTGTACAGGGTTCAGACAAGGAGATGCCCTATCATGTGACTTCTTCAACCTAGTCCTGGAGCAGATAGTTCGCAAGAGTGGTGTTAACCTGAAAGGCACTATCTTCAACAGGTCTTCGCAACTGCTTGGCTATGCGGAATTACCCTAGCAAACCGCTGCTACTTCGGTTTGGCCAAACAAATGGGTACAAAACTCCTCTCCCAGAAGACAAAGTGCACGCTATACAAAACGATAACTTTACCAGTTCTACTCTACGGCGCCGAGTGTTGGATGATAAGTAAAAAAGGGGAATTGATACTGGGCACTTTCGAGAGAAAAATTCTTCGGTGGATATTTGGTCCAATATGCAAGGAGGGCGAATGGAGGAGAAGATTTAATCGTGAATTATACGAGATGTACCAAGATGTGGATGTAGTCCATAGAGCCAAAACACGCCGACTACACTGGCTCGGCCACATCGAGCAAATGGACAACAATTCTCCAGCCAAAAAAATCTTCGAGTCCCAGCCCCTCAGGTTCGAGACGACCAGGAAGACCGAACCTCCGCTACAGGGATCAGGCGGTTTCTGAATTTTCGTTTTTTTAAGAAAACAAAAGTAAACAGCAATTTTCTTTCACAATAAATTTAAAAAGTATAAGTTTAATTTAAATCATAGCATTTTGCTTAATTTTTCTTTGTTTGAGCTTATATTCTAAAAAACAACATACAAATGTACAAAAATAATTCTGTCCACCTTTTCATACCATTGGCCAAACTGTGCGATGGTCCGTTTAAAATGGATTCCATATTTTATTTACCCCATTTCATCCCATAAATGTCTAAATTTGAAAAAGTATTAAGCCCTAAGGCTTTCCACAAACAATTGGAATGACTTTATCAACACAAAAAAAAACGTTCGAGTATATTCGCAAATGATGTCAAGCATCTCTTTTTTCGAGTAAGGTTATTGATCTTTAATTTTGCAAAATTTGAGTAATGTTTAAAAATTCATATAAAATCATTTGTTTCACTTATAAATATGATTGATAAACCAAAATAACCGGTTATTAGTCAAAATTATTATAAAATAATAATCTTACCAAAAATGAGAATGGGATTGCATAAAGACTAAAAAAACTTGCTTTTAAGCCTTTCGAAACATCTCAGCTTATGCAATAATAATAATTACGGCAAGCACTCCAAAAAGAGTTTTTGAAATCAGGTCTGTACAGTCTAATTTTTAAAAATATAAAAATCAAAAATTCTCCCAAATAATCAAAGAAAAGTACAAATATTGACATTTTCCCTAGTCCAGGCAGAAGGTAAGAAAATACTTGCATTGTTCTACAAGAATCCATTATTTTTTTGTGACGCAGTATGAATCGTAATTTTCCATATGGAATTATTTGCTGGATATTGGCAACTTTGTATTACTGTATTTAAGACATTGTCTTACTAAACTAAAAATCTAAATATACAAATTACGTGTTCTACAAAAATTTATTTAAGTAATTTTTCGCTCAGATGAACAAGAGGCGAAATAAACTCTAAAACCCATTTAGACAGTTTTTCGACAATTACTTTTCATCTGAAGGAGATATCAAAAAATATTTGCAGGCAAAAGTTCTATAAAATACTCTTACCTTCAAAGTCAAACAAAAAATATTGTTCTACGTTTAAATATAGGAGTCAAGAAAATTGCATTTAGATGCTTCAATTGAAATAAGCGGATACGAAATGCTTACAATGCTCTTTTTGTTATTTTGCAGGGGACAATTGCCTTTTTAGTTTCGAAAAATTTCTTTACAAAATTTAATCGGGGAGAAATGAACTTATTGGATTGCCTACCACTGGAAAACATTCCTTAGGTCAGCGAATTTAAGGATGATGATGCATAAAGCTGAGGTGCGAGTAGGAAAGGTTTCAACTGAGTGGCTCACTCACGAAAATTCATAAGCTTAGTGTTACTGAATGATGACCGGATCCCGGATCACTGATTGGCCGAAAGCATTTGGAAACAAGAACGGGCCTTCCAGACACGTGGAAAGCCTGGAAGGGCACTTATTGCCTGGCTTAAGAACGAATAAGGGCTTTTGGTGAATTTAACGAAAGAAAATTGAAAAAAGTCAATTTGTGCGTGTGAGTGTTTTGTAAAATAATAAAAGTGAAGTTTGCAAAATAACAAATTAGTTACGTTAAATCTGAGAAAAATTGTAGGGATTGTAGAATTGTGTTGGAGAAGAATTTTTGGAAAGGCATTGTTCATTTGTTTGTGTTAAGCACGAGGAAAACTGGTTACTAAAGAAAGGGGGATTGACAAAATTATATTAATAAGTATAGTGCATTATTGGTTTTGATAATATATTATCTGTTTTATTTCTAGTCCAAGAAGAACCAAGCCTCATGAGCTGATGGTCTAAAAGCTATGGGAAAATGTTATAACTTTAAACTTCCCACAAAGTGGTTTTTAAATTAAGAAAGAAAAATTATTTGTCGATATTTCGTAGATTGGTCCTGTTTCACCGGTGGTTTTAGTGTGGTAAGAGCCCCACACTACTCAGTACCGATTATTATCGAGTGTCTTTTGAAGATTTCCATCGAATAACAAAAAAAGAATTTCTAGTCCCGTTTTCTTGAGTTAATATTTTAATTTGTTTGCGGTTTTAGCGTTTTCTTACCATTAAAATCAATTCCCAAAATTACAAAGAAACTCGTGACCCGTTTCAAAAACGTTAGAATCATTCGAGACGAACCGGAAATGGTCCATCTGAAATTCGATATTATTCTTTGTTTTTTTTTAATAATTCAGTTTTGCTAAAAAAAAAACAAATTCGTGAACCCACCCCTTATTGAGTCTAGTTGGGTTAGGGTCATAATCGCGAAAACCCAAATCCCAAAAATCCAGAATCCCAAAAACCCAGAATCCTAAAAATCCAAAATCCAAAATCCAAAAAACAAACAATCCCGAAAAATTAGAACCTCAAAAACCCAAAAACCCAAAATCTCAAAAACCCAAAAATCCAGAATCCCGAAAACCCAAAATCTCGAAATCAAAATACTCGAAAAATTATTTAATTTTATATAATTTTTCGAGATTCCGTATGAAGTTAGTGATTGTTCTGCTTTGTTTCTAATTAAATTTTTATTTTGAAATGTAGATGGAATGCACTTACTTCCAAATTAAGTAGGTGCTTCTTTATTTTTGTATTAATTTATTAAAACTATGCATTTGATTTCAATTCTAGAAGGGCAGATCTACACCATTTTGCTGATACCTATAAGCTATCGCTACATTTAAATATTTTTACATAACAGCGAAACCGAATCAGGTATAGATGATGTGAATATACTCATTGTTTTTGTTTTTAAAATACTTTCGAGACTTTATCGATAAGAAAACTTTAATGTGAATTAAGCCTTAAAGTTCGTCAGAGAAGTCGCAGTAACCTTTTTTATCAAATTTTGTATATATTTTTATAATTTACTCGTTTTTCAAATATACTTTTGGGATTTTGGCCTTTCTATATTTTTAGTTTTCGGGATTTCAGGTTTTCGGGATTTTGGGTTTTCGGGATTGTGGGTTTTCGGGGTTCCGGGCTTTTGGGATTCTGGGTTTTCGGGATTGTGTCCGTCTCCCAGTCAAGTCGTGGTGGGAAGGCTGCCTGTTACACTTTTTATTGAATCTTTCGTCTTCTTCCATTTTCCTTTTTTTTTCAACTTTGACAGTTCAACTTTAGTTCGTTTTGTTCTTAAATGTTTTCATTTATTGGTACCGGTCACTTTAATTAATTTTGCGTAAGAAAAGTTAAGCAAATTGGCGCCCAACGTGGGATTTATTTAATTGTTTGTGTTAAGTCTAGGAAGCAGATTGCTCCTAAATTTCTTTCTAAGCACTAGCTAAAATTCTCGCTAATTTTTTTAAATAAAATGATTCTCTTTAGATAATATCACACAAAACATCTGTTCTCTGAAAGCAAGATTTATTCAACAATTTCAAAGACTTTTTGTTGCAATAATTCAAGTGAATGTAAACAAATAAAAAATGATTCTTTCCTTTGACTGTGATAATCATGTTCCTATTTTCTGATTTTCATTTTTACAAAAAGCTTACGATTTTTTGAGATATTGGAATTATGGTTAGCAAACGAAAAAGGATTTTCGAAAAACTTTCTGTACAAATCAATACGATCGGTTAATGAAACAAAATTCTCTGAATTACTCTCTATATCCCGTAACAACACTTGATTAATACTCACAGCTTCCGCATAAAAACAATATTTTGCATTTCTCCATGTGTTTTCTATAAGCCGAACAAGCTATAGAGTATTGAAAAATAATAATTAATGATAAAAAAAAAACAATATCCACAAAGGGAGTATTGTAGGCCAATGAGAGTTGCGACTTCGGCAGATTGTGGTCAGACACAATTATAATTCCTCATTAATTTCAAAATAAATCCATTTCCAAATCCTCCTCATGTGACCTATTGTGATGTCAGGCAAGCCTGAGGTCACAATGAATAAGGTGGTGGAAAATGGTGGATTCGATTGGTATATACAAATACATAAACAACCTTACAATATTACAATCAGTTTTAACTTCAACCTTTTGTCAAGGCTCTTCTATATATTTGTGGACAGGAAGCCTTCTATTAATAGCATCGACAGCGACAGATTCTGAAAATTTCAAAGGTAAAATTATGCATGTGCTGCGTGTCGATAGGTCAACATCAATAGATGAATATGTGCGCATTGAAAGTTCATCAGGCTCTTATCAAAAGGTCAAGCTTCAGAGGTGAATCCATTCATATTATGTGTGTATATCTGTGAAAATAGACAAACCTATACTTACGCGTTGTGGTCATATCAAAAGCCATATGCCTGGCCGAGAACCACCGGAAGGGTTAAAGTTTAATAATAATTAATTGCATCGATTGTACTTCACGCAGATTAAAGATGCGAGGAAAAGAGGATTATACTGAAATGCAATTATTGAGAAGGTGCACTATGAAATAGGTCAATAGCTGTTTTTTATATTGAGCCTGCAGCTATTTGCATCTGCTTTTGCATTATTTTAATTAATTTTTATTGAAATAAATATAAAATGTTCGTACGAGTACGTTCATTAAAAATGGAAATGTACAAGTACATACGAGTATATTATGCTTCCTGCAATTCAACTATTAAGCTCTCTGAATTCAACTTGCGAGGATTTCCAAAAGGGAACAAAAAAGACACAAGACGTATTTTTATGTACATAGGTTTACATTTATATAGAAGGAGACCATCCTTTTGACATGTCAATTCCATATTAACGTGAATAACAAACGATTACTGTTGAACATGACATGTTTTTTTTTTTGTCGAAATACATTCATATTGGTTGAGGTAAATAAACAAGTAAGTATTAAGTTAAATCTGCGTGGTTCCGTGAGTTAATTTTTTTTACCATGTAATTGAGCTTCATTCTGTTTTAGTTCGTCGGAGAAACGACTTTATTTTACTTTCCGTCGTCGCGTCAGTAATGAGGAAATTATTGGAAAAATGAAATATGATATCCAAGATAGCATTTCAGCAAACCATTGTAACATTATTATTTCTTGTTTATTGGAGAAATAATGAGGAGTGACACTAAATGTATAGGCGAATGTCAAAACACATTTAAAGGCGGGAACGGAATCAAACCAGTTGCAGCTAGCAGCATCAACCAGAATTCGGTCATTTTCAATTTCCAAAGTTATATTTTTGTGATGAATTTTTATCGAGGCTGAGGTAAGCTCACCGTAGTCCAGGGTATTCCCAAAAAATGCAAATAAAACTCGGGTTAAGAAGGAAAAAAAAAACTCGGGATTTAAATTTATTTAAAACATAAAGAAAGGAGGCTTACAATCTTTCAAAGTTTATTACTTATTGTAAATAACATTGTTTTTCATATAAAGCTTGGTACGGTGGAGCTACAAAGGTAGACTTGGCCCACAATATTCACTTAATGGCGAACGTTTTGTCGATTTTTGTAACGCCAACCGCCTTACTGTAATAAGGGCAACCATGATTGAGCACAAGAAGTGCCACAAAATCAGTTGGGTGTCGATGGACAAACAAGCTTCTTCCAACCTAATTGATCACATCGTGATCAGTTGGCGATTTTGAAGTAGTCTCAAGGACGGTCGAAACACAAGAGGTGCAGATATGGGAATAGCCCGGGACCACCATCTGATGGTTGCTACCATCAAATTACGCACTGTTGCATTTTGAAGACCCCAAGAAAACACCCGAATGCCCAACTTCAATACCAATATACTTGAGGATCCTGCAGTCCGCCAAAAACTAGGGGACCATCATTCACAAGGATTAAGAGCAATCAGCAGCACGGAACTCACCTCCCTCAATAACCATTTGTGTGCTGTAAAAAATGTTTTTATATCAGTTGCTGAAAGTAAGTCAGGGGGAAGGTAGAAACAGTGCCTGGCTTTTTGAAGAAACTTGGGCTTGGACCAAAGATAGAAAACAGCTCAAAACTCGCATTGCAGCTACCCCAGCAGCAGGGAAAAACGAGCAAGAGTCTGCGTATCACATGCAGATGAGAGAAGTTCAACGAAGCATGTGACGTGATAAGCGTAATTATATTAACGCATTGGCAACAGAAGCAGAAAAGGCTGGGAGTGGATGTGGCTGTAGGGCCGTCTACAGAATAGCCAAGGAGATTACAGGTGGGCAAAGCTCTAAACATGGACACAGACGGATCACTGCTGGTATCGGATCAAAAAGGTGGACTGAACACTTTTCTGCGCTTCTAAATGGCACTTGCACCACTGAAGCCAACTCAAGAAATTCCCGATTTCGATCCCCCAAGTAGAGAAGAAATTTTAGCCGCAATCAGAGCACTGAAGAACTACAAAGCAGCTAGACGTGATGGTATTCCCGCAGAGCTCTTACTAGCAGTGTAAACAACATCGTCTGAACTCCTGCACCCACTCATTAATAAAGCATAGGAAACAAAGAATTTTGCTGAGAAGATGAAAAAGGGGATGATTGTCAAGCTTCCAAAGAAAGGAAACCTTACGAAGTGTTATAACTAGAGAGGAATTTGCGTGCTGCTTGCTGTATCCAAAGTAATAGCAAAAATCGAACTGGAGCGAATAAAATACCACCTCCAAGACACGCTTGACACCGAGCAAGCAGGATTCCACACTGGATCTTCATGTGTTGACCACACCAACACCTTGCTGATCATCATCGGATAGTGCGTTGAATATCGATCACCTTTTAACCTGCTGTTCATTGACTTCAGAAAGGCGTTTAGAGAATTCAGCTGGCTTGTTTTGTGCAGGAGACCATCCCGAATAAATTGATTGCTATTATTAAGGCTTCATGTGATGAATCCAAATGTCACGTTTTGCATTAAAGAAGATTGTCAGAGGAGATTGAAATTCAAACTGGGGATAGACAGGGTTGTATACTGTCACCAATACTGGTCTTGTTTGTAACAAGTGATGCGTTGCATGCAGCTTTGTTGACTCTAAATGGAGGATTTCTGTGGAATCTGCTACTACACCTGAAACATCTGGACTACGTGGATGACGTATGCTTACTCTCTCAAAGGACCATGTATATCCATCAAATGACAACCAGGGTGGAGACAGAAGCTTGGGCTTAAGATCAATACGGCAAAAACCAAAAGAATCAGCCTCGGAACTTCCTCATCTATCCAAGTTGATATTTCAGGACATCCAGTAGAGATGGTAGAGAGATTCCAATATCCCACGAGTATTGTCTGTATTGATGGTGGAACCGAACTAGATATTATCAGCCAAATCGGAAAAGACAAGGCTGCGTTCGGATTGTTGTCTAGTATATGGAAATACATTTCTATAAGCCCTAAGATCAAGCTGCGACTGTTCCGCTCTAAAGTTGAGTCCATGAGAGCTGAAAACGTTCGGCTCTAAGCAACATCTTGAAGATTTTCTGGCCTTAGCGTATCTTCAACGATGAACTTCATGTGTGGACAGGTCAGGAAACCATCGACTCTGTAACGCGAAAACATAAGTGGCAGTAGATTGGACATACGCTTCGAAAAGGTTAAGAGTGTATTGCGAGTCAAGCAATGCAATGGAACTCTATCACATAGCAAAGCAGAGGAGCGGGATGACCTAGAAGTTCTAGACAAAAAACGGTCAAAAAGGAATCAGCACAATTGGGGAAGAGTTGGAGAAAGCTGAGGTACATATGTCCAGAAATCGTACTCGATGGCGCGTAGGAATAGTAGAGGCGCTATGCCCCGCAAGTAAGTATGTAAGTTAGTAAGTAATCTGATTCCAGGCCAAGGCTAGCCCAAGGGAGAATTACTCTGTTTCCCAATCTCTCCCTCTGAACGATAGGAATCTGATTTCAGCCTAAGGCTAACGCAAGGGAGAATTACTTTGTTGCCCAATCTCTCATTGAGAAGAAGCGCGCAGGGAGTTTACGGCAGGAATCTGCGGAAGTCAAAAAGGATAACTTTAAATGGCACGTGAATGCTGACGAGTCGGTGATTAATTGCCAGTCGGTCGGTGTAGGTGGGGTGAGCGAAAAGTGTAACACTTCGTTACATTTTGAGAAATCATCGGCTTATGAATCGTTCTGCAACGCAACTCTCATTTCCGTTGGCAACTAGAACTTCTTAACATATCGCCTGAAAGCTGATAATTTCAGGCAAATGTGTAGCTCATCACTTTGATCGTGGGATGACTGGTTTAAAATATTTGACGAAAATCAATGGCCAACAGTATTATTGTTCCTTCGAAGCGTTTATCTTATTAAGAGTTTTTCGAAATGTTGCATGCGAGTTCGTCATTCATCTGCAGATTGAATGGCAATTTCGACACTAAATAACCAACTTCCAACAACGTTCCGGCTATTCTAAAAGAAAACACCGCAAATTCAATGTTGGATCTTAACCGGATTGAAGCAAAAATCAATGAAATGATGAACATTTTGCCAGTTCAACCAGGCGCTTTGAAGTAGAATATGCTGCCGTAACCATTGCATCACCTTCACTCTCGATAATTTGAAATTCCACAGTCTTTCAAATTATTCAGACACTTGCGTGAACTGATACTCTCAACAAATGTACACCCATCGACAAAAATTAAGGAAACATCTGCAAAGGATCTACCAGCGTGAACTGAACACCACGAACAGCAGCTACCAGGTGTATGGTAACATAACAATAGCCAATTCAATAAGTGACTGCAGTCAATTCCCGAGGAAAGGTATCAGGAACATTTTCTCTAACTACTCGCCAATACCCCTCATCTGCAACCTAAGCAAGCTCTTGGAAGAGCTGATACGAGTACTAAGTCTTGCAGCAATAACAACATAATTCCTGATACTTAGTTTTGGCTGAGAAGCATTCAACCCTAAACTCACTCCTGAAAATACAGTATGGAATCACCACAGCCCTCAGTAGTCATCGTATTACCGTTGGATGATTTCTGGGATGACGAGAAAGCATTCAAAAAGGTCTGGATAGACACCCGTATACACAAACTACATCCACTCTTTTCTCTCTCTCTCCTTTTCTTTTCTTTCGATCCCAATCGATCTACAAGAAATAGGGCATCAAGATCAACACATAAAAATTGAAGCTTGTCTGCTCCAGGAGATCCCGTGGCAGCAGAAGTCGCTCAGCAGTCACTTGGAGAAACTTAATTCTTAAGCCCCCAGGTGGATCCATCATTGCTGCCAAAAGAAACGTCAAATATCAGGGGATCAACTTCAACGAGTTCCTAAAGTTTAACCCACGATCACAAAGTGTACTCAGAAAAGTGAACTGGGCACTCCACCGACTATAACCCCTTGAGGAAAAGATCAGGACTAAGCCAACAGACAAAGACACTTGTGTACAACCAATTTCTGTGGCTAGTCATCATTTATTGTTTTCCAGTCTGGTTTACTATCAAAAAATCAGCGATGAAGGAACTCCAAAACTTCGAGAGGAAGATGCTAAAGATCTTTATAGAGAAGCAAATATAATATCACTGGATAAATACCTACTGAATTCGGCAAAGAAACTAGTCTAGAACACTGTCAATCACCCTAATCAGATAATGAAAATGATGGCCAATGAGCAATGACATCCCGAGCTGAGGCACTACAGTGTAATGGAAACCATGGATGCCAATATTTTCACGGACAACGGCAAACCCGCCGTTTCATTCTACGCTGGTACAGTGTCAGCCTGCCGACTCAAAACATCTCGATCGAAGTTTTTCTCGAGATCCAATTCTTCATGAATTGTATCGTACATCAAGCGATTTTGAGTGGCAATTCCACAGACTGCCGCACATGGGTACTGGCAGGTGCCAGAGTCTGCAGAGACCATCTGAGCGTGAAGCTCCTTGCTGCCACAGAAACAGACGGCAACAATAAAAGAGGCATCCGAAACCGCCATCAACCTCGGAAAAAGGATTTCAGGGTGGACAAGGGCCTCAACCAACAAGCTTCTTACAGCCGGCTCAGTTTCTAGCTGTCTTTAGTTTCGCACGTCAAGTTGCTTGATGTCCACTATCACTTGTGTGCGCCACCTGCTACGCTATCCTCCTCCACTACGCCGGCCGTCCCACGAGGTTGGATTTTAAGACTTTTTGGGCCGGAGAGCATTAATGTCTATTTCCCTTAGGTGACCTAGCCATCTCAGTCGTTAATTTGCTATTCACTTTCTTGGCTACATTGGTGTCACTCTTTACAACCCGTACAAGTCGTTGTTGTTCTTCATTCTTCATCTATGCAGACGGAACCAATCAATAAAATCACCCGGAGAATTTTCCTGTCAAAACAGCCTAATGTAATTTTGTTCCTTCCTCCACCGTTTAAAGTGTCCATTCCTCTGTACGATACACGAGAATGATGATAAGCGACCTATACAGGGACACTTTAGTTGCTGGAGATCGGGCTTTGCTTCACTATTGATCTCAGCACTGGTACCGAGGTGTGGAAACTGCGTACTAGCTACCACAAAGTTTCTCCCCGCAAAAAAGTCGATTAACCTATCGGATTTAGGTTAGGTTAGGTTAGAAGGGGTGATGAAACGGCGGGCCGCATCATCTCACTCGGATCTCAGTAGATCCATTGCGCTCCCCAGAGTGAAAGGTGGGTGGTGAAGAGGGATAGGGAGGGGTTTGATGAGGAGTATTAGTTGTAGGGGGCCTCCCTGAACCATCCTGAGTTCTGAATGAATTTTAGGATGTTTTTCAGTGGCAATACAGAGATGTCGCCCAGTTCATCGAAGAAATATTCTCCTAGGGCTGCTTTCCTGGTTCTAGCTAGGCTGGGGCATTCACATAAGAAGTGAAGGGAGCCCTCTTCCGCCTCTTCATCACGACAACCTCTACATAAGTCCGATGATCTGATGCCCATTCTTTTCATGTGGGTTCCCATAGAGTTATGCCCCGTTAGGACGCCCACTATGAGTGATAATTGAGGCCGCTTAGCTTGAGTAGGTATTCAGTTTTTTTCTTCGAAATATTCGGCCAAAGGTTCCTTGAAACCCGACAGGTGTCGATAGATGACCATCTGACATTTGCAGCTTCCAAGAAACCCTGGTGTATTCTACTTTTTTCTTCCTCCAGTGGAATGAGCACGGAGGCTACGATTTGGCTCGGATCAAGAGAGATGATTTTGGCCAGTTTATCTGCCATTTCATTTCCGTGAATATCCCTATGTCCTGGGGCCCATTTTAGGGTAACTGTGTTCGTTGCGTTGAGTATTCTTAACTCATTTCGGCAACGATCGATCAGTTTGGACTTTATGGTGATTGAGGAAATGGCTTTAATTGCCGCCTGGCTATCTATGAAAATGTCAATATTATTGTTGACTAATTTACGTGAAGCAAGATGCTCCGCGGCCTCACAAACTGCCAGCACTTCCGCTTGGAATACACTGCAAAAGTTTGGAAGCTTCATTGATCTATATATGGGTGGGTTATCTGAATAGATACCTGACCCAATACCCTCCAAGGTTTTGGAGCCGTCGGTGAAGACCGAAACATGGTTTGCATTTATGACCCTGTTTTCATTCCAGAGTTCCCTGGTGGGGATATCTGTCATGGTTACTGGGTTGAAATCAATGTGTGGCGAAACATAGTCTGTTTGAATGTCAATGTCTGTAAAGTTCATTATAGTTCTGTGACCGAAGAGGCCCCTTTTCCAATTATTACATTGTTGCAGTCGTAAAGCACTTTTTGTCGCCAACTCTTTCGTAAACAGATCGAGTGGGGCAAGTGAAAGGAAAGTTTCTAGGGCGGCCGTTGGTGTGGTTCTTATAGCACTGGTTGTGCCGATACACGCTAGTCTTTGAATTTTAGTCATGGTTTTTAGATTGGTCTCCTTATCTAAGGCTGGCCACCAGACCATACATGCGTAGGTTAGGATTGGCCTTATAATGGCTGTGTACATCCAATGAATGGTTCTAGGGCTGGGACCCCATCTTCTACCAAAAATTCGACTGCACGTATAGAATGCTACTGAGGCTTTTTCCTCTCTTTCTTTAATATTCTTTTTCCAGTTCAATTTACGGTCAAGTACAACACCAAGGTATTTGGCGGTATCCGAAACTTGAAGTGGAGTTCCATTTATGGTTGGCGGGTTTATGTTGGGAATTTTGTTTTTCCTTGTAAACAACACCAATTCTGTCTTTTGAGGGTTAACGCTAAGTCCACAACTGCTGGCCCAATTACTGAGCTTGTTGAGGGCTAACTGTAGGAGGTCGCATAAGGTTGGGGAAATTTTCCCGAGGCCATTAACACAATGTCATCGGCGTATGCAACGACCTTGATGCCATTCAGATTTAGTTTAACCAATATCTGGTTGACTACAAGGAGCCAAAGCAGAGGAGATAGAACTCCACCTTGCGGAGTCCCCTTGCATGTTCTAACTTTTAACTTCGTATCACCCATTTCTACATTTATGAGTCTTGTTTGAAGCATGGAGTCAATCCAGTTTATCAGTAACGGATCGATGCTGATCGAGTTGAGGGCTTTTCGAATTGCGTTATTATCAACATTGTTAAATGCTCCTTCTATGTCAAGGAATGCTACCAGTGTGAATTCCATGAATTGGATCGATTTTTCGATTGTGCCGACCACTTCATGAACCGCTGTTTCAACAGATTTGCCCTTCATATATGCATGTTGGGCCTGTGAGAGCACGCCGTCATTAAGTTTTAGGCGAATGTGTGTCTCCACTAGTCTTTCTAAAGTCTTGAGAAGAAAAGAGGATAGGCTTATAGGCCTAAAATCCTTAGGTTCGGTGTGGGTGGGCTTGCCGGCTTTCGGAATGAAGATGACATTGACTTCTCTCCATTTAGAAGGAACGTAGGTGATGTTAATACATCATCGGATGTATTATCGTTATCGGATTTGCTATCGTGATTGATTCCTATTGTACCACCAAAGACGTCTCCGCTACCTAGTTTGGTATTAAAATCACCCAAGGGAATTTTATTGTCATAGCTAGAGCATTGCTTGTATGTCTTATCCAGGAGCTCGAAGAACTCGTCCTTGGTCGGTAACAGTCGCCGCAGTGAATGTCGCAGTCTTTCAGTTTTATGTTAATTCTACGTCCAGCCCTCGAAACTCGAGAGCTAATGATATTATTTGTCAATAAAAGCTGTCTTTAGCGTAGAGAAAAACTGATACCTTATTAACATGGAGAATTGAATCCGAATTGAATCAGGATTTAGGTCCATTTAGACCTAGATCGGATTGAATTTGCATTACTCAATCCAATCTAGCTCGTTGTCATAAACCTGGGTCGAAATTTCGATCCGGATTGAATCGGATCCTTCGATCCACTCATGTACGTGCTAAGAGCTACTTATTATTATAAGAGCTACTTATTATTATTTTCTGTAGCGCTGAACGCAGCCATCAGATATTCCAGTTAACTTTCCGGTCATACTGGACAAATTTCTGGTTGGTGGGTGGAAAAAATCGAAACGTCACATTTAGGTTACGACAAATAAAAGCAAATAATTGCTTGGTCTCCCTCTCGCTCTTGCTCGCACTTATTATGCAATTTTATTTTATTGTTTCTCAATTTTTGTTGTGTAGTTATTTAATAAATGTTTGCATTCTGCACTTCTATACAAAAAAACCATTCCGACGATATATAATTTAGATGCCTTCGGTTTTTGTAGACCGCGTAAATTGTACCACAAAATTCGTGTTTGCCGTTTTATTATATGATGATAAACACAATGATCAATTTAATAAAAAAATCAAAGAAATGCAAACAAAATAAATTTATTAACACTTGCTAGCTTAGCTGTCAGCTTGTTGAGCAATGAAGTGTGTTTTATTATTCTGTATGTAAACAAGGATGAAACTACTTAAACAATTCCAACAAACATCACCGCTAATAAATGGATTCAATTATTTATCTACTTAGACTAAGAAAACACTGTGCTATGTCAAGCGTGAATATTGTGAAACAGTAGGAAATCCTTTTCGTGATAATACCACCCGCGGATATTTGCCATTTTCTATTGTCATTTGTCACCATCAACACAAACATCATGCCGGGGATATTGGGTGGAGTATATAGAACAAACACAAGGTGACAATGCAAGAATAAATGCCAATAGTGTTAAATATCAATCTTTGCAATTCACCATCAACATAAAGTTGGAAGAAAGAGGGAGAGAGGTGAGTGTTTCTATTGAAGAAGTATTTCGTGTGAGAAAAACCGCATAGTCAGGCAGAGTGAGGTTCTATTCTTTATATTTCAGGAGGACGAGAAAGGAAGTAAGGACATTCACAGCACATGATGGATCAACTCCAATTGATTACCTGAAAACTGAAAATTGATGGTGTTCCCAGAGCTTTGATAAAGTGGTTTGATAAATCGAAATGTTAAAAAAAAATTGCACGGTAACCACCGTAAATAGATCGAATGGGGATGCAATGGAGACCCTGCCACATCCTTAAGCTTCCCCTAAACATATAAACATATTTCATTCTAAAGGAAATAAAATTTATGATTTTGTTGATTTTTTTTTATTTAGCTAAAACCAATTTTGTTTTTTTGTTCATAGAAATTTTCACGACTTAGTTATTCAAATTGAGCACATTTTTGAAGAAAAGGGTTTTTGAAAAGGGATGGTTTTTGAAGAGCGACTTCTGACATTTCTCTTCAGCAAGGGTTGCCATTTCATGATAAAAAGATATACGATCCAACTACGAGTCGAAATTATTAAAATTAACTACCGAAAGTCGGAGTGAGTGGCCTCAACATTAAGAGCGCTACGTCCAACTAATAGCCGTCATAATCGTCCTAGCAGATCAACAATTGTGCGTCTAGTTGAAAAATTTGAATCCACAGGCACAGTACAAAATGTTCCCGTACCAGTAAGACAAAGAAGTGCCCGTAGTGTCGAGAATATTGCTGCCGCTGAGGCTTCAGTTGCAGAAAGCCCAAATGTGTCTCTCACACGTCGTTCTCAATCATTGGGCATCTCTGTGACATCGTTGTGGCGAATTTTGTGAAAAGATCTTGGCCTACATCCTTACAAGATTAAATTGACGCAAGAACTGAAGCCGCTTGACCACCAGAAGCGTCGTATGTTCGTGAATTGGGCTGAGCAACAACTTGAAAATGATTCGGATTTTCATCGAAAAATCATCTTCAGCGATGAGGCTCATTTCTGGCTGAATGGCTTCGTCAATAAACAAAAAATGCGGTATTGGTCAGACAGCAATCCACACGTATCCATGAGTCATCATTGCATCCCGAAAAAATTACGGTTGTGGTACGGGTGTGGTTTATGGGCCGGCGGCGTCATTGGGCCATACTTCTTCCGTGATGATCAAGACGTTACTCTTTTTGGGGATCACTACCGTTCAATGATAACTGAATATTTTTAGCCCCAATTGGATGATATGGACTTGGAGGGTACGTGGTTCCAACAGAACGCCGCGCGCCACAAGCCACACAGCAAATGTCAGAATCAATTTATTGGAAACCAAGTTTGGAGAACAAGTTATCTCACGAAATGGTCCAGTAGCTTGGCCGCCTCGGTCGTGTGATTTGGCGCCGTCAGACTATTTCCTGTGGGGCTACGTCAAGTCTATGGTCTATGCCAACAAGTCAGCGACGATTGATGAACTTCGTACGAATATCGAACGTGAAATTGTAGCAGTATCGGCTGATTTATGCTTGAAAACCGTCTTAAATTGGGTTCAGCGTCTGGACTTCTGCAAGCGTGCCCGTAGTGGCCATGCAAAAGAAATCGAGTTCCATACATAATGGCATCGAACGTACTTTCACAGGAATAAAGAATTTCATTGAGAAAAAATGACATAATTTGACATAAACCGTTATAGAAAACCTTAAACAACAAAAATTATACTTCCTTTATATGAGTCTTTCTACACCAGTGCTTCCCAACGTGGGACCCACGCCCCTCAGGGGGGCAATTAAATTTTACATTCTGATGCTTCACTTCCACTTTAGATTTCAATATTAAAAGAGTGCGAAGTAACAAAAATTTCACTTTCGCACTTATTTATGTTCAAAAAGATTCCGGAATCAATCCTGGCTTGTTCAAACTTTTACTTGAGCACTTTTTCCAGGAATTCTGTAAAGAACAAAATATGAGCATGAGGGTCTTACCTAAACTGTTTTCAAATATTTGTGGAACTTTTTGATTCTCTCAAGTAATAAAATGGAAACCATAATTTTCAAACGGTCGAATTTGAGGCATTTGTAAGTCTTATACTACGTTTTCATTAGACTAAATGAGGTAATTTCGTTGAAAATTTCTAAATTCGATACGAAATCATCTCATTTCCTATCTAAATCCACATTTTGAAATGAGATAATTTCAACCAATTTTACACGAAATCACGTAAGAACCTAACGAACACACCCAATTGGGCACAGTTTGAAGAGCTCTGAAATGATTTTGTATGAAAAAGTCAAAGTAGAAAAAAAAACAACAACAAGCTATTTACAGCCAGTTGAAATTCAAAAATGAAATAAGCTGTCAAAACAGAATTCTCAAATTACAGATGAAAAGACTTTTTCTATGATTTACGAATTTAACTCTCATTTCGGCTCAAGTGAAAACGTAGTATTAGTCGATATTTTTGAAAAAAACTAGACTCAATAAAAAGCTACTTCAAAGAAAAAAATATAATTCTTCCAGAAGCAAAAACGAAGATATTTGGCTTCATTTACACACGAAGATATTTGGCTTCATTTACACTCAAATTTTGACAGGTTTCAATGTTTTCGCAAATGTGACAAGTGACATCTGGAAAATTTATCGCTGGATTTAAAAACATAATTTTCTGGTTCTGGAAATGTTTTCCTATTTTTTTTTCAATAATTCAAGGTTTTTAGTGAACATTTCAAAAATTTTAATGTTAAAAATTAAACATAAGGTTGGGGGGACATATCTAAACGTTTTGGAAATGTCTTGTTTGGGCATAGAACACAAAAGGTTGTGAAACACTGTTCTACACTATCGTAATAAATTTTGTTAGGTCTTTTTTTTTATTATTTGTATCCGCTCTTTCAACTTAAAGAAAAACTTCTACTAAGCTACTCATATTTCAATCTAATTCCAAAATAAGACTATATGGCATGTTACTATGTATTTTATCTTAACCTGCACAGCACATTTTCGATGGTTTGAAAAGTTTATATGAACACAGTTTTGAAATATCCGATTTTAATGATAAACTATCCGCATCATATATGCATTCCAAAATTATATTTAAGCTCTTGACTTGAGTGCTTGTTTACCAGGTAAATTCATTTATAAATTCCCAAAAGCCATAACTTTATCATTGCAAGTCTAGCTACCTATGTATATACAAAATGTACATTAAAATCCAATTAAATAATTTTTTGTTTTACTCTCCGGAAATTATTTGATAGAGTATACACCTGATTTTATGCCATTTAATGGCAATACATGTTCGTATACCTTCATATCTACATATTCTCCATATAACGATATGTCGTCAACATTTGCACTTTAGCATATAAAAACCCATCATTTGTACAAAGAGCGGTGAGAAGTCGTGCTATAAATCACAATTTACCAACATTTGCTATAAAGCGCTTACTTTCAACCAACAACAACAACAAATAAAAAAGAAAAACACAAAAACAGAAAACCTAAATGCGACCTCGAAACCCACAAAAGCTCTTCCAAAATAGTCAAACTAAAACATAATAGATCCGCTGCCAACGGCCTCTGTGCCATTCAACATTTTCCAACTGAACAAACAGCCAGTGTAGAGTTGTACTTATAGGTATAGTTAGGCATGTAGGCACTCACGCCTCACACAAACCCTCTCAACCCCGTTGCAAACGAGTATATCCTTTGTGGACGAGAGCCATTTAAATTACAAAGCCCTACCACAAGAACCCCCGCCCATCAGCAGTTGCCACCATCAAACACAAAACGCCTACAAACAATAACAGCATTATTTCAAATAGCGTATAGCTTGCTTATCTGTTCGAGGACAGCCCGCCCCAAACAGAGGCAACTAGCTACTATGAGACCAAATGAAACCCCAAACCCAAATCTGTATATCGCATTCGTTCCACATTCGGCCATGAGAGTACAGAGGAGACTCGAGGTGTCTCGGTCTTGTTTAACTTTAACGTTGACGTTGGATATGCCTTTGTGCCTCAATTTTGATGACAGTGTGTCGAACTATTGATTAGCCTTCCTTCATTGACGTCCTACCTAGAGGACCTCTAGCACGTTAGTTGTTTAATCCTGAAAACAGTCAACATAGAAGAACACATAAATTGGTTTATCGTATGCTTCCTGCCTCCTTATTCTCAGATGTGTGTGACCATTCTGGTGATCAACAATCGGGAGTCAGGTTCAGCAGTTTTGCATCAGGTGAACGGTATAAAGCAAACAAACCCAAGGCCCGTCCGTACCCGACCCACCCAAGCAATTACATTTGCTTTACTTTATTGTCCTGCTGCCAAATGAACAATACTTATGAAGCAGAGTTCTGCCCCCTGACTTTGTATAAATACATTTCTGCAATGGCAATAGATTCAGAACACAAACTTAAACCTCCTCATGCTCCAAGTTATGTGCGAAAAGCTGGGAAATAATTGTAACATTTGGTACCAAGAACCAATTCGATGTAAACTACCACCAGGAATAGTAGCAGCAGCAGCAGCAAAGAAGTCGAAAGGTCACACATGTTAGAACATATTCACTGTAGACAAAGCAATAAAATTGTGGACCGTTTTACCTTTTTTCCATTCAGCCTGGTATACTTGAATATGGATTTTTGAGAATGGGGTTCTTATGGATATTTAAATACGGGCTGGTCTAGCAAATTCTTAAAAAAAAGTGTGAAAAAAGGTTAAAAATCGGACCAAGTGGTTTCTATCTTATAGCATGAATAATGGTGTAGAGCTTGTGTTTGATTGATTAAGGATATGGGTAAGAAAAAGGGATCTTCCATTTGCTCAAAGAATTGTTGCTAACTGTCGGTCGGTGGTGTGAAAAAGAACGAACATACAAAAAAAATATCAAAGGATACACGTTCTCTAGTATTATCCTTTGAATTTATGGCTTTTGAGAAGAATTCGTTTATGAAAATATTTATTTAGGATTTCTTGAAAAGAGGGTTCTTGAGCAGCTGGATGGATGCCCTTAATGATGATGATGATCTTAAAAGGTCATGATTTTAAATAAGAAAAGTTTCATTTTTTAAATTGAATGTGAATGTGGATTGCAGTTATTTTAGTAAATTGTTATTATTCAAAGGTCTTATATCGGCCAGTTTTCAGGCATAAATATGTAGATGTGCAGAAAAATGGGGTTAATTTTCTGACACGAGAAACTTCTTTTAAGGTAAGCTGAATTCTCATCTAAATAAGGGGATGCTTTATCCAAAGGAAGATTTAAAGCAGAGTTGCGAAGTAATGATAAAAAAAAAATTACTTGTAATTGAAATCTTAGAAAATTTGTTGGATTACTTTTAAATGCAATTGAAGAAATTCAATTACTTAATAATTATTTATAATTGAAATGTGTCAATTACTTGTAATTCGGTTATAAAATTGAAAACAAAAGTAATGGAAAAAAAATCTTTAAATCTGCACTAAGGCCTAGGCCTGTCAGATTAGTACCGAGTATTATTTAGGATAAGTAATCAGTTAGAACTTTGAAATTGACAGTCTAGTGGCGTAAGACCTTGATCAGAGCGAATTTCATTCACTGCGAAAGACATGAGTATAGCGGCCATATAGCAAAAAAATGAAATTCTCTTAAAAAACCTATTCGAAGATGTATGACACATTCATATTGAGAAATTGGCCAGCTGCCGCATATAGTCTAAGAGCTGGCAGCATATTTTTGGGTTGAATACATAACCAAAAAATGAGTATTAGGGTCTGTAGGTGCATGCATGGTTGCCGCTGTGCGACTTTAGTGACCCCTTTTTTTACCTCGTGCGACCATGAGACGACTTTTTTAAAAACTGGCTTTTTTTACCCTTTTTAAAAAATTGTGCGACTTTTCTGATTCCATCTCTAGAAAATTACATGAACAGGATCAAGTTTTCTTTTCTTTTTGAGAAACAAATTTCTCAATTTTTTATTTATATAAAGTAAACACATATCAAGGTGACACATAGGCTTGGTTTAGGTATGCCGAATCCAATTTGATTTTACTATTCTGCATATAAACGTAATATATGTCCTTTTTTTGTGTTTTGAAAAATATTCCCCACACTTGTTTATTATAAACCAATTTTTATGCTTTAAAAACACTGGTGCAATTTGTCAAGTACCTAATGCATTCTTGAAAAAAATTGAACTCGATGTTTTGATCAAACCTGTTATTACGATAAAAGCGAAAACGAAAAGAGAGGGTTTCACATTTCTGTCTATCCATCTGTCTGTCTGTTCAACTAGAGCTTAAGCAGTTGCATCGATTTTCTTTAAATTTTGGCATTCCCCACACATTTTTTTTCATTATTTTTAGAATCAAAAATAACAGTACTAAGCATAGAGTACCTATATTATCTAGAGAACTGACTTCAGGGCTTTTTCTCTTTCACAATACAAACTGCACTGTGAGTATTTCCTCCACATGTGTTAGCTGCCCAATGCATTTTAAATGGAACCTCACCAATACAATCACAACTTAATGGATTTTTGGCTCATTAGACTGAAAACAACAAAAAATTGAATCGAAAAATTGAAAACGTCACATTTAGAGCTATCACACGTATTCACGGACAGGGAATTTAAGAGTATTTTCTCTAAACGTGCTCAAATAAAATTTGAGGGTGTTTTAGGCAAGAGGGGCACGAGTCGGTTCTCTAGATAAAATAGGTACTCTATGGTACGGTATGGTGGTAAGTATACAGTTCCTTGACGAAAAAAAACTGCATGTATTTCTTATGGGAGCGAATTTTGCGAAAAAAAATAGTTTTGACATTTTTATTTGCTTTTGCATAGAACAGTCCCATTCAGACTTTTTTTTTTGGAAACTGTAAACTGACGATGAATAAAAAAATTTTTTTTACACCACGGTTATTTTTCTCACAAACTTATTGGCAACTTTAAAAAAAAATCAATAAGGGAATTCTGCAACAGCGTAAAGTCCTCGTAAACGTAGTAAAGCTGTAAGCTGCGTAAATCTATCAAATTTTCCATACAAATTGTGACAGAATATAAATGTTTAAAACCTTACAATCGTTTACGACTGCGTTATGCTGTTGTATGAATACCCTTAATAAATTACTTTTAGTGTGAGTTTAAAAAACTCCAAAAATTGTTATTAACGGTATTTCTCAAAGAACTTTTTTTTCTATTTTTGATTTTCTTGAAACCAGCGTGGTTGATTTAAAAATTATTTTTATGCAGAAGCTTCCAAAAAATACATACATTTTAATAAAGTATTTGTTGGATTATGGATATTTTCAAAACGACCCCTTTCATTTTTTTTTTTAAACATGGACTTAACGGTTTTTCAACACTTTTTAGTACATTTAAATAAATTAATTAAGTTTTTCATTATTGTCTGATTGAATTTGAATAATTGTTTCTATAAAAAAAACTTTCAAAATGTATATTGATTATATAGGTATCAAAATTTTTTAAAAATGTTTTTTTTTTTCGATCACAATTTTTTTTGGAAAATTTTTAGTAAAAAATATTTTTTAAGGAGCTGCTCCAATGATTTTCAAAGTTTTCGTAAAAAATTTTTTTTCAAGAATTCAGATTGCATTCCTTTTTTCAGCTAAAGCTATTAAAATAGTAAGGGTATTCATGCAACAGCGTACGGCCATGCGTCGTTGACGTTGTAAAGTTGTAAGCTTCGTAATGTTGTCACTATTTGTATGGAAAATTTGAATGATATACGCAGTTTACAACTTTACTGTGTTTGTTGGTTGTTGCATGAATACCCTTAGTACTTTTAGAAAAAAAAAAAAAAAAAAACTCATGCTTTTTATACATATTTTATTTTAAATTGATCGGTTTGCTATGGTAAATTGTTAAATAAAAAAAACTTCAAACAAAGTTTACTTTTTCTGTAATTTGAACGCATTCTGATTGATTTTGCTATTTATCAAAAAAAATTTCCTAGTGCGACTTTTTTTCTACGTGACCCTTTTTCTGCGAGCGTTCAAATTACTCATCGGCAACACTGGGTACATGCATCTTGTCATCAAATTCAAAAGTCTGGCAGGGTTTTTTTGGCGCCCGTGGTAAGGACGAGGGGCTGAAAATAGTGGTTTTCAGACAAATTTAAAAATAGAAATGTTTTTCCCGAGGTACTGTCTCCTGCGAAGAACTGACAAATCCTCCAAGAGTACACATGAATAAGTGCTTCTCATCTAGCAATTCGAACTCGGCAAACAATTTTAGGTCCCTTTCATTCTTGCCAAGAACACGCACACAGGAATGGTTGAGAGTTGAAAGTCACTATTAAAAGTAAAGCAAAAAATCACAACTTGTGATTTCCAACCCGTGCACGGCCGTGATTCAAAAACAACCAGAGTAAACGCCTTAAATGTGATTTGATTTATTGCCTGTGTCCATTTCACTTTCTATGAAAAATAATGGATTTCCAACAAAAGTGCTAAAATCCATCTACTGCCACGCCTACTTTCCTTATATTTGAGTTTTCACTAAAATGCGTTGATCTAGCGATTTTGTAAATAAGCTGTCTTTAACCTTAAGAATGGGCTGTGCCTTCAGCACAAGATGTGAAGTTTTCAGAAATCCACTCACTACCTTACCTACTCTTCTTAAACATACATATTTGCCTATTTTTGTTTATTCTGTTGCACTAGTAAGCTGGCAAGAACCTTCAGCGCAGTATGATAGATTTTTAGAAATGTACCTACTATCCTCATTGTTTTTTTTTCTAGACATATTTTTTATTAAGGTTTTTATAACCATAAGGCACAGTACACATATTAAAGGTAATATCATTAGAATCTTGAATTTGAATTGTTGTTGTGTTAACATGTATTTTTTCCTCATGTTCACAACCATATTTTTATTTCTGACAATTTCAATTTTGACAATCATAATACCTTCTATTTGTGTACTGTGTCTGTGACCATAAACAATACACTGTGCGACAGTGAAAAAATACTTGAACCGACATTGTAGAAATTGTAGGTCACTTCGAACTGAGAAGTCCAAAATCACAGTTTTATGTCTTTTTTGAACTTCACCATTTCTTACTGGACTCCATTTTTTTTACTTTTTTGAAAAGGTGGAAAATATGTATATCTTTCTATTCACGCATTTCTTATTAAAAACGAAATTCATTTTGTTTTAGTCAGAAGTTTATCGAATGTTTTTAAATCATGCAGGAAGCGTTTCAACCGTAAGAAAGTGCATTCTTGTAATAATAGTGTGACAACTCACAATGTGCTTGACAAAAAATACCTAGAACATAACGGGGTTGGAGGCGTCCGCAGTCCACATGCAAATTTATATCGTCGGCTTTCTATAAAAACCTCAAAAGTCTTAAAATGCAATTTTAATTTATTTCAGATCAAAGGAAATCACTGAATTTAAATACTAATATCTCGTAACTGTCAACAAGAAAGAGGACACCCAACACCAACGTCTCGGTTAGAACGTCACTATAGTCAGCTATAATTTTGAGGTGGACAGAAACTATGTCTATCTAGGCTCCGCTATAAACTCAGTGAACAATACCAGTGCTAAGATCAAACGAAGAATTACTCTTGCCAATCAGTGTTTTTTGGGCAGAAAAAAGAAAGCAATTGAGAAGCAAAGCCCTCTCTCGAGCAGCTAAAGTGTCCCTGTATACGATGCTTATCATCCCGGTCCTGATGTATGGTACAGAGATATGAACGCTATTAACGGTAGACGAGAACGCTTTATGCTGTTTTGAGAGGAAAATACTCCGGGTGATTTTTGGTCCCGTCTGCATAGATGGGGAATGGAGAAGGAG
Source organism: Dasysyrphus albostriatus (assembly GCA_946251815.1). Lineage (NCBI taxonomy): Eukaryota > Metazoa > Arthropoda > Insecta > Diptera > Syrphidae > Dasysyrphus > Dasysyrphus albostriatus. The sequence goes on along the minus strand of OX276335.1, from coordinate 200,693,462 downwards.
ATATGTACAACCACGAACTGTACAGCGACACCGACCTAGCCAGTAAAGTGAAAAGCCAACGGACTGAGATGGCTGGGTCACCTAGATCGAATGGATAACAATGCTCCGGTCCGAAAAGTCTTTGAATCCAACCCCGTGGGACGGCGCGCGCATTAGAGGAAGACAGAGCAACAGGTGGCACACACAAGTGGAAAAGGACCATAGGCAACTTGGCGTGAGGAACTGGAGCCGGCTGGAAGAAGCTTGTTGGTTGAGGCCCTGGTCCACCCCGGACTGTAGCGCCTCTTTAAGTAAGTATGTATCTCGTAACTGTGTAACAATTAATTTTGGACCAGTTTAAAACATTTTTTTATACGATCTAAGAATACCATTTTATAACGTTTTAACTCGGTTTTTTGTGTCTTCTAAGCATTTTTTTCAAAACAGACTTACGAGGTTTTGGACAGAAAACCAACGATATATGACTTTAATTTTCAATTAAGAGCAGTGTTGCCAAAAACACGGATCTATCGTTATTCTCCTGATTTTTAGACCCATTCCCGATACACCTATTGATTAAAATTTGAAACTTTTCCCCGATTTTCAATATATTACGAATAAAAAAGTATATACGAGTACATTTTCGAAACGATGGATCTACAATCTGGCATTTTTTGGCGTTCTTGTATCTTTTTCCGTTTTCAATCCGTACGGATTCATTTGGACCGAAGGAATCGGATATCAAAACAGCCACCATAAAAATAGATTCCATTCTTGAATTCATATTCAGACTTATTGTGAGTTTGACCTGGAAAATATTTCACCCGCTAAAAAAATTGTATTCCCCAGAATTTTAAAAGCTATTATAAGTTTTGGCCGAACTTCTATTGGCCTTAGATAACTAAGAAAGTTGCAGAAAGGGCATCATTACCTATGATTATCTTTCGTATGGAGTCAAAAAATAAATGACAAATTCGCCCGAAATGAGTACGAGTACGATTTTTCATTTTTCGGGTGAAACGTGAAACTCGTTATTGAATTCTTATAACACATAAAATGTGTAAATTTTTTAACCTGGCTATGTCTAGCTTCAAATAATAAAATCATCCTGACATCGGTTTTCGTTTTTGTAACTTTTTATACGTGTAGTAGATCTGTTGTGTCTTTTATTCAATTGATATTATTGAGGTTTATCTTTTAAAGTTTCTTCGATTGTATATTTTGATAAAGCAAGAATAATGATATATCTTAAGTGGAAACAGTGCCCACTGTAACTCGCATCCATAAATTTGGTTAAGAAGTGATGAAAATTGAACAAAATACATGTTGCTTTTTCGACATTTCTCGATTGATTTTTTGGATGGGAGAGTTTTACTACGTTGCCACCAAACCAAAATCTGAGATTTCATCTGAAAATTTTTGAGATCTAAAATTGGTGGAACGGGATTTCATTGAGATTGCATTGAAATCTTGAGTTTTTATTAAAATTCCTTTGAAATCTTGTTCCCACAAATTGAAATATCAAGAATTTTCAACCAAAGCATCGGATTTAATTTTGGTGAGAAAATAACATAACAGAGCTTGAACATTGGATTATGTAGTTCATGTATATTTTAAATATAAACATATATAATTTTAATTTAAACGTTTTACCTACTGAACTCAAACAATATTACTTTAAAAATAAATTTAAATACAAAATAAATAAAACAACAGTAATAAAAAATGGCTTCTTAAAAAATACGACATTTTTACCTTCCAATAAATAGTATTTTTCTGATTCTAATGAAAACACAATCTGAAAACACATTTCAGTCATTCCATATGAAAACGTCGAAAAACAAAACTAAATTGTACTTGAGCATTTTAGGGTTTTTTCAAACTTTGTGAGAATATTCCTTATGGTTCAAAGGAAGGATATCCACCGTGTTTTAATTTTCTCCTGCCTCATTCCCCTCCTGACCCCTTTGAAGTATTTAGACTATAAAATTGACATGTTTGACTGAATGAAAAAATTTGAACCTTTCAGGACCTTTAGTGCTCATTTTGGTCTTTAAATCCTGTAAGTTTCGTTTTGCTATTTTGATCCGTTATACGTTTTCCAGTGGTTTAAAAGAAGAAGTATCAGTCAAAAAATAAAAGGTTTTTTTAAGAGTATTTTTAATGTCTTACTATATTTACATATGTACTAGGGTGGGCCCAGGCGCGGATACAGGGGGAGAGCAATAGGTGCAATTGCCCCTCCCTCCTGAGAAGGTACGAACCAAGCAAAAATTTATTAAAATTTCATCAAAAAATACTTTTTCGTTCTACGTTTATAAAATTTTTTCTTGGCAGTGAAAGGAAGACTACGTTTTTATATTCCTGATTTTTCATTTCACGAAATAATTTCAAATCGAGCGATTGTAAAGCTTATAACGTCGGTTTCAAAACGTCCAATATTCAAATTTAAGGTCTTTAATTAAAAGATAAATGTCAGGCTAAATTCCTATTTAATATTTTTTTGAGAATAGTCAAATTATTTCATACCAGAGAGCAGATTGAATCCCACGGCGATCTGATTTTACTTTTCAAAATGCAAATGTGAATGAAAAATGATACAGTTACTAAAAACAGTGCTCCAAAAGTTAATGCCCCAACCCTTCTCTACAAATATGTAAGTGTTTTTTTTTTATAGTAAAAAGTAACGTGAAAGGCAGCAGTGGCACTTATCTACATTTTCAAAAAAAGGACAATTTAATTAGTTTTAAAATTAAAACTTTGCTTCAAGAATAAGGTATTTAAATAAATTAAAAATGGCAAATTACTTTTTTTGTATACAAATTATTGAGAAATACATAGGAGCCACAAAATTTCATACTAAAAAGATGCGTATCCATTTGACAGCACTTTCACTAGAAAACTCTCGAGAATAACTTTTGGATGTCTTCCCCTCTGGTAAGCTAATTTCATAAATGTGTTCACTTGCGAGTTTAACACTCTAGAGGTTGTCCCCATCTTTTAACTCCCGTATGCATTTCGAGTGCGGTTCAGTATGCAACTATGTTGCACATCTTTTTTAGCCATAACATATGTTTCTGATGGTAATACAGTAGACGTTCGAAATAGTGAAGTAATAAAAACCAGGTCTGTTCAGTGTTCATTCTTTCGAGATTGTTCACTTTTTCAAGCGGAATTTTGTAAAGGCGTTCTTAAGATAAATTTTATCCAATATGCAAATTTTGTTCGATGTGAATGGTTTTAATATTTATGACCTAAGAAAAACCGAAAAAATTCCCCAGTGTTCTCAAGTAATGTTAAATGCCTGCGAGTTATTTTTATAAAAAATCCCATTTTATAGAAAATTTTGTGTGTTTACTATTGTGGGTAGTTACCTATTGTGAGATTCACTAAATCGAGCGTCTACTGTATTCTTGAAGATTGTTCTCACTTTCATAGATGAGTTTTTAGAACTTCCGTACTTTTCATTCTCAAAGCAAACAAAATTTATTTCATCGATTATTTTAAAAACTACAGGTTTTTGCCCATTTACTTGGTTTCATATTAATTTTTTTGTTGCCTCTGTTTGATTGTTAATGACACGGTGCTAGTCAATTTTGCTTGCAAGCGCATTTGACGTTAACGCACACATTCTCTGGCTTCTGAATTATTTATTCGATTTTCTTAAGGTGAGATGAAATTGCACTGTAGATAATATTTTCAAACATGTGACCTTAGCAAACTGCAACTGTGACCTTGCTTTTTTGAATAGAAGACTTTTTCAGGGAATATTCTGCAAATACATTTCTGACTCAGATAACGGCCTTTAACTTGTCTTTGGCCACAAAATCTGATCCCAGAAATGGCTGAAAGTTTTGCTCGAACTCGATCGTTATGTGTATTCTTTCCAAGATTCTAGGTGGTGTTTCGAAGATCTAGAGGGAATTCAAAAACACTCTTAAAACACCCTGTTACTGCCGCAAACTTCATAACTTCATTTCAGGAAGTTTCAAAGTACCCGCTGCTCGATGCACTTTGCAGATATAAATGAGGTAATTGCATTCTTCAAATTTTGAGTACAATGATGATGTAGATCTTATCAAGATTATGAAAACTCTGGAAACAATTTCGCATTAGTGTAACCAAAAATACACTAAAATTGCCGCTCCCCCCTGAACGAAATCCTGGATCCGCGCCTTGGTGGGCCCCCCTCTTAAAGTGACCAAGGCAGTTAAAAAAAATGTTGTGCAATATTTTGTTGAAATCGGTCAACGTTAACACGTGCTGGCAAGAACTTGAAATTTCCCATACAAAATACATGGGTATTTTTTCGGTGTTTTACTTAAAATTTCGGAAAAAATGTAAGAGTTGATGGAAAATCTTCAAACTTGGTTCATATATTAAGTACCATAAGAAGTAAATACAAAAATTATTTTCAATTTTTTTAAAAAGTATTTACCCCGTTCAAAATAACAGTAAGTATCCTTGTTTTTGTGTATTTGTTGTTATTTTTAATGTATGGTGTGTGAAAAACACTCGTACTTTCTGGGATGCGGTTATTAGAACTTGTAGGCTCAAAGCTGTTTCCCCGATTTACACCGATTTTTAATTTGTTAATCTCCGGATTTGAGAAAATATTTTCTGGCAGCACTTTTAAGAGGACTTTCACTAGCACGAAGTTTAAGTGAATATTATTAGCTTAGTACCTAAAGAACTTCTGAAGACTCCTCGAGACAGCAAAAGTTTTTAATTAGGAATGAAAACAATAGAATGACCACCTTCGCATGAGTCTGATGATCGGCTCTTGCTACTATAACTCCAGCTCATAGAAAACTTAGTGTTGGCTCCCTTACATTCAAATCCTTAAAGTTAGATCAAAGTGTTAGTCAAAGTTTATTTGAGAACAAGCTTTAATACAGCACGCTGGTCACGGTTATGATCCGGCATTCGTTCATATTGAATGATCATCATTATCATACAACAAATCAATGCAAGCAATAGTAAATCTTGGCGAGCTGAGCTATGACATAAAGAACGGTTCTATCAGGATTAAGGAACGATTGAAAATTATTTACAAGGAAAGAGCTGCCTGCATTTTGCTCCAATATAAAATCCACTTGAGCTTACTCACACAAAAATTGATGAAATCTTAAAACTCACTTTTTAGGTAAGTTGAACATATATTTTTGAAATATTAAAAGAAAACCGTTATCAAAGTGAGAAAAAAATATATAGAAAAATTGGAAATGACAAACATTTTGAACCAGATCTTTGACATTTTTTATTTTTGTAAAAAAAAACATCCTTTTTTTTGAAAAGGCCTATTCTTTTTCTTTCGGACAATAAAAAACAAAATCGAAAACCAAATAGTAAAAAAAAAAGTTATTTGTGATTCTTCGCATGAAACTGTCAAAAAGAGGCTTTTACACCATAAAACGAGATTTTGGGGATACATGGGAAATTTGTTGAATAAGGCCTACAAACTGATCTAGGTCTCAGGAAAAGTAAATACAATTTTTTCCTGTCGCACAGGTGAAATTTTTTTAAGTCTACCGACTGCCTACTTTTTTGAGAGCTGTCATTTTGAAACTGAAATTTTTATTTGCCTTTAAATGTACGTATGTATAGTTTATTTAAATCTAAAATTCAGTTGAGTTTTTTAAATAATAAAACGTCCAATTTACTAATATATTTTTTTCAGATTGACAAATCACAAATTCACAATCACTGGTTATGGTTCACAATTGCAAAATATCAATCACAGGTTTACCTGTGTATGTACCAACGATTAAAAAATCACAACATAGCCCAAATCTGCCGAAAACTGGAATTTGAAAAAGTATTGAACCACGGATTAAAATTTGAACCACGTTTTTACGACTGGTCCTTAAATATGTAAGCTTTCCAAAACTTAACCCCCATGAATAGTACGCAGGTATCTATGTACATTAGGGTGGTCCTTACACTGTTTTTTTTTTTTGAAATTCTGAGATGGATAGGTATCAAATCGTTCTACATAAAAAAACAAATTTTTCCTGGTTTTTTCAGATTTTTATTTCACCCCCTGGTCTACCTATTTTCACTTTAAGGTACGTACTATGGGGTTAGGGTGATTCTTATAAAATGCGAAAAAACAATCTGAAGGTATAGATTAGATTTAGACGAACAAAAAATAATATCGAAGGCGGCGTCTATTTTCCCCCGTTTAGGCAGAAAAAAGTTATTTTAAAAATAACGCGAATACTTTCAATGCCACGCCTTAGCTTTTCTTAGGGTCGCGATTCCATTATATAATATGCTTCCTTAATCAAGTTTTTATTTCAAATAGTTTTTGAAAAAATAAATTCCAAACTTAAAAATTAAAAGAAACAAAAAATTATAATTTTTTCAAAAACTACTTAAAACAAACACTTTATTTAGGAAGCATATTATAGAATGGAATCGTGGCTTCAAAAAAAGCATAGGCGTGACATTGTAAGTTTTTCCGTTTTTTTTTTTAAAATTATTTTTTTCAGTTTTTGGCCGAATTTCTAGAAAATTCCACCTCCTGCCTGAACTGGGGGAAATAGAATAATCCTTTACCCATAATTAGTACCTTAAAGTGAAAATAGTGAGACCAGGGGGGTGAAACAAAAATTTGAAAAAATTAGAGAAATCGGTTTTCAATGTTTTGAAACGAATGAGGGCTATCCAAGAGTACGTCCAATTTAAGGACCACCCTAATACAATATTATACATATAAGGTCGATTCAAAATTAAAAATTTCCTTAAATATTTGTATGCAAATTTTGAAAGGACTATAACTATTTTTTTTTAATTTGACACCCTATTTTAATTTTGCAGCTGTCTGATTCATTTTTCCGAGAAATAACTTTAGGTGCGTGAGAGTGGAATTCAGTGCATGACTCAAACACATATTGCCAACAGTAAAAGTCCAAGTACCTAAATGATGAAAAAATGCTTATTAGCAATAAAAATGTCATTGCGAGTTCAGAGCACACCCCCCAGTAGTGTCAACATCGAACAAAACCTATTTTCTCAGAACTAACATGCATGTTTCTCATTTTTATTCTTGTTTATTCACCAGTGACGTATCCAATGTCTAAAATCAAAAATCTAGTACATATTCTTTGACTCATGCACTTATTGTGCTGCTACTACTATCTACTCGTGTAAATACAATACTCAGTGAACACTGAACACTCCCCCAAAAATGACAACTCCCTATGTTCCACGATAAACAGAAACAAAGTTTGTTCATTCGATGTACGTAACTATCCATATTGGTGTTTTTGTGACGTCACAATCATCTTTTAGCATATTTTATTATTATTTTCTTTTTAAAGTGAAATAAAAACTTAAAATTACATTATCAAACAAGCTTTTCTTTAAGAGATAAAAAACATTAAAAGTAGAAAAACTATAAAAAAAATTTCAAATGATTTTTTTTTTTTTTGTTGTTGCTGATAGTGGATACGTCACACACCTAATGAGCATACCATGTTTCTGTTTACCGTGAACATATCTTTCCATTTTTTATGTTGACGATGACGCATGACAGAAATAGCAATGGGAAAAATCATTACGCGTTATTTTGATTCACTGAGAGCTTTGTTTTTGTTTATATCACAAGTCAAACAAATAATCTGCACGTTTTTGGAGTTTCTTGAAACAGATACCTATTTACTGAAATGAAAATACTGTGCATGTTATGTGCAAGCATAATTTTTATTACAACAAACTGTTTAAAATAGTATAGTTTTTATTTTGTGAGAAACCATTCCCGTAAGAGGCATGGAAGAAATACCTAAAAGATGAAACTTGTTTCCAATCGTTTGTATTCATCATCCTCCTATTCATAAGAGCATGACGAAAAAAAAAGGAAAAAATGAAGAGTGACATTTGAGGTTGAAATCAAAACAAAAGCATGCGCCCTTCCTTTTCCTTCCCTTCAAAAAGTTAACATATTTTTTGTGAGATAAAATAAATAATCCACATTATTACGGATATACCGCTATGGCACTATGTAGTACTTACAATTATAATTGCTCTGAATCCTTCTTAACAAAAAAAGCCAGTAAAGGTTATTTAAATTTATTTGTTATCTTTATTTGTACTCAATAATAATAATATCACACACCACACTTTTAAACGGTTAGCTTTGCTTCTTATAAAAAAAAAATAACATTTATTACACTTTCGTCGTACAAATTAGAAATGTCAAAAGGTTTGCAATAACTCACGGAAAAGGTACTTATTTTCTGACAAAAAAAAAATAATCCCTTAGATTAAATTAACTGATAAAAACACTTTATATACTCGTTTATTGAAAAAAAGCTGAAGAGTTTTTCTCTGTAATCATTTTGTTTGCTTGTTTTATCAATAATTAAAAAAAATAACCGTAGTTGGTAGTAGAACCTTCACGACGACATTGAATGAATGGTTTATGTATTTCTGAGTTGATTCACTTGCGTACAAAACAAAAACCTTGTGCTGGAACATTGATGGGTATAAATATTAGGCTATTTGTATTTTTCGACATCAAACGAATTAAATAAGAACCTGTTTTTTTTTTTTTTAAACAACCCTCACGTTCAGGAATTCTAATTTGAAATTCTATTGTGTTAATACTTTTAGTATACAGGGTCATCCAACAAGAGGTATCATTTTATTAAAACTTTCCTACTAGTTTTTATTTAGTTGTCATTTTTAATCTTGGTGTTAGAATCGCCATTTATTACCTGTAAAATAGCCTTAGAACTCTTAAGAAATTTGCAATCTTTTTAACTTTTTAAATTAAGCTATATTAAATTAGTTTTGGCCGTAAAAGTTGTTTAATTTTGCCAAAACATGACATTAGGAGTGGTAACGACTTTATATTCTTAAGAAATCGTAAATAGAAAAATGTTTCGTAGTAGGTCGTTTCATTAATGCTTGTTCAGTGAACAGTGAACAATGATAGGCGCGTTTTATAGGAAAATATTATAGCTAGCGCAGTAAAATTTCCCTCGATAAACAACAAACAAATCCCAGAACGTGTCAATAAATAAGTCAGTAATGAAGTGGCTTTGTTGTTGTTTACGGAGGGAAATTTAAGTGTGCTAGCTATGGATTTCCTAATAAAATGAAATGGTGGCCATTTTCAAAATGGTCAAATCAAGTTCAACTTGATTGCCAAATGATCGTCATTTTTTGACGAAAATATAGCTATCAGGTACGTTAATTAGTATTTATAGCTAGCGTAGCAATGCAAGCACCAATAAAATGCTATACTTCAGTTAAATAATTTTATAATACGAGTAACTCTATTTTAATCACAAGTTTACAAGGTCAATAGTATTTGTCTTTCAAAATTAAAAAAAAAATCAAGAATATCTTTTTACAACCTAGTTCAGTGCCACCTTAGTTTCAACTTTACGAACATTTATCTCAACTTTTATAATTTATATCCACTTTTTTACCTTCAATTTTGATTTGTTTATTTCGAAACTGCATCGCAGATGATGTTTTCGAACATATACTTAAGCAAACTTTTATACCAAAACACAATGTTAATGTGCTAAAACTTGAATATTGCGCTTTCGAACAGAACGCAGAAGAATCTGCAAATGCATTTCGTTTTCGAAAACTATCATGATGATTTCTCCGTTATTTGATTAATTTAAAATGACTCCTTTTATTGGATGACCCCATACAGCAGAGCTTTTATTATAGGAGAGGAATTTAAAAAAAATTAAAATACCTCCTAAAAATATACTTTAGATTTTTTGAACATTCTGTACGTTTTAGGCAAACTGCAAACAATAGGCGTTTTTCTTTGGAGGTGGCAAGTACTTTGCCAACTTTTTTTAATGGAACACCTCAAACTGCTTACCCATGTAAAATGTATCTACTTGCACATGAGAGCATGTGCAGTTGATAGTACTAGATAAGGGTTTTCATCTACTCACAAGTACTTTCCCACCTCCAAAGGAAAACGGCTAATGAAATACATACCTACTATGAAATTTTATGCTTTGAAATTACCACTGACATTTTAAAAATATGTAGTTGCCTAATTTTTATGTGAAAACAACAATGAATTGGAATAAATTTTCAATTTATATTAAATTCAGTTCAATTTACATCGATTCTTTGACATATGCACTTGAAATCTTAAATCTCATGGCCAAACTTTTAACAGCGTTTATGTCGTGTTCAATAGTTGGTTTTCTTCGAAATGTCGTGAATACATTTTTTTCGACATGTTCTAGTAGTCTAGGAGCTAGTAAAAAGGAGTATTTGAGGAATCCCAGTAATCAACTTTATAGATGAAACGGAAAAGAATATGTAGGTAAAACGGTGCTTTTCACAAACTTCTTAAATTATTTAAACAATGCAGAACAATTTACTTTTATTTTTATGTATCTATGATTATTTTTTTTTTTTTTTAAAGTTGAAAGAGAAATTTCAAAAATTATTTTTTTTGTAATTTTATTCCGTTAAAATTTAATATTTACGAAGTTTTAATAAGAACAAAAAACTCAGTTTTGTTCACTAACAAATTTTGCGTCGTTTTGTATAATTTACAAAAAATTTCATGTACCCTTCAGTAAAAAAAACATATTTTATTGAAAGTAAATCATGAAAAAATTGTAAGTAGGTACTGTATAAAAAAGAAAAAAAACTAACGGTTAATTTTAGTAACTCCAAAAACACTTTAAATGACCTTCAATTACATAAGCACTAATTTAATATTAATTTTTATCCATATAAAACGCCCTTACATTTTTTAAATTTTTATAAAGCATTGAAGAAACTAAAAATATGTAAACTGAATATTTCAAATGATTCAAAATTAATAAAAGTATTCCTTAGTTTTTTATAGACGTGCGGTATTTATTCTGGTAACAGTTTTTTAGGAGTTGGTGTTTTCGACAACTGCCACTTGGTTTATGCTCAGTTTGGTTTGCCATTTAAGGTGAAGTCGGTTGTCTGCGCAAATAAGCCCGAGATTACTGACGCCTTGGAAGAAAATATTCGGCTCCTCACCTATAGTTTCCTTCAGTAAATTAATTGTTTCGCGATGCGTCGTTTGAACCGAACCATTACGTTGGTCATAAATTTGCCCGATTTGAAAACGTTGTTCAGGAATAAGTCTATTCATTATGAAAGGGCAAACCAAACTGAGCATTAATCAAGTGACAGCTGTCTAAAAGACCAACTCCGAAAAAAGTATTGCCAGATTAAAAACCACACGATAAAAAAAAACACTCTTATAAGAACATTTTTACTTGCGATATATGTAGGTACTATAGGGCAAGTTTTGGATTCGTGCAAAAATAAATTTCCAGATAACAATCAAACATGACATTACGATGGTAGAGAAGACGAAAAAAGTGGGTGGCACAATTCTGTCAGTCTGTCCGTATATTGACCTACAGCCTAAACCACTAAAGCAATTTTCTTCAAATTTTGAACTTAAGATTTTTTTTTTACTCTCCAGAGGGGAAATAGAAAATTTTTTTTAGGTCCAAAAATGACAGTACTTGCCCTATAACCCTAAATGATAAGCTTCTTTATCTTAAAAACGGCTTGAACGATTTTGATGACAAAAAATCAATGTATAACTGTAAGTAGAGTCTACTTTTTGATTAGAAAAAAATTTACCAAAAACCGTTGCTAACGGTACCTGCCATATAACAGTTTTTTTTAATTTTAGATTTTCTCATTTATGGCATATGCAGAAGCTCTTTTAAAATGGTAATAATACTGCGTATCAAAATTTTGAAATTTTTTTGGATTTCTAAACAAATATTAAAATTTTTTTTGGAAAATTCAATATTTCAAAAAAATTTTTTTCTTAAACTGGGTTTTAAATGTATTTTAATACATACTCTAAATTGGCATACCAAAACATTTTTAAAAATGTTATTGAAATTAAAAAATTAATTTTTAAGAAACCCGCTCCAACGATTTTTAAATTTTTTTGGCTTATATTCATATTTTTTCAAGTAATCAAATGGCATACTTGTTTTTGAGCTCTAAGATTTTTAACTAGTTGTTAATACAATAAAAAGAACGGTTTAAATGCTTTTTCTATTTTTTTATATTTTTTATAATTATCGGGTTGTTCAATAAGAGCGCTACAAAAGTTTTTTTAAATAAAACAAAAACGGTTTTGGATATCAATGAAATTCTTTATTCCTGTGAAAGTACGTTCGATGCCATTATGTATGGAACTCGATTTCTTTTGCATGGCCACCACGGGCACGCTTGCAGAAGTCCAGACGCTGAACCCAATTTTCGACGGTTTTCAAGCATAAATCGGCCGATACTGCTGCAATTTCACGTTTGATATTCGTACGAAGTTCATCAATCGTCGCTGGCTTGTTGGCATAGACCATAGACTTGACGTAGCCCCACAGGAAATAGTCTTACGGCATCAAATCGCACGACCGAGGTGGCCAAGCGACTGGACCATTTCGTGGGATAATACGTTCTCCAAACTTGGTTTCCATTAAATTGATTGTGACATTCGCTGTGTGGCTTGTGGCACCGGCCGTCCTGTTGGAACCACTTGTCCTCCAAGTCCATATCATCCAATTGGAACCAAAAATATTTGGTTATCATTGAACGGTAGCGATCCCCATTCACAGTAACGTGCCGGTCTTGATCATCACAGAAGAAGTACGGCCCAATGACGCCGCCGGCCCATAAACCATTTTTTCGGGATGCAATGATGACTCATGGAGTACGTGTGGATTGCTGCCTGACCAATACCGCATATTTTGTTTATTGACGAAGCCATTCAGCCAGTAATGAGCCTCATCGCTGAAGATGATTTTTCGATGAAAATCCTAATCATTTTGAAGTTGTTGCTTGAAAGCTTAAAGTCTATTCTTTTATTTGAATTCTTAAGCAAGTTATATTTGTGAACAGTTTTCAAAAAAAAAAATGTAAATTACAAACACAACTTTTTAAGTAAATTAAAGTGTTTGATTCTCAATAACTATTTGTCAATAGTAGTAACATAGCTTTTGACATGTTATAATAAAACAGACTCTAGCTTTCAAAAATGTAATAGATTATTGTTGTAAGTGTTGCCGTTGTTTTTAAACAATTTTTTTCATTTTGAGTTCTATTTTTAGGACATCGCCCTTAGGAAATGATTTAAGTAATTATTCGCTCAGATGAACAAGAGGCGAGATAAATTCTAAAAACCATTTTTCACTGAAAAATTTGATAGTTTTTCGACAGTAACTTTTCATCTGGAGGAGATGTTAAAAAATATTTGTAGGCAAGTTTAAGGTTCTATAAATACAGACGAAAAAAATTGCTCTAGGTTCACAAGAAGCTGAGAAAATTGCATTTAGGTTTTTCAATACTTTTTTCCAAAATAGCGGCATATCCTTTTTTATTCGAACTTTGTGCATTTAAACTCTCCAAGAGGTACTCTTTACGAAATAAAAAAAGTCGAACCAGAATTGTTTTGTTTGAAATACGTATCACGCGAATATTGTTTAGCGACAAAGCTGACTTTTGGTTGAATGGAAACGTCAATAAACAAAACTGCCGTATTTGGAGTGATGATAATCTTCAAGTTTATGTTGAGACATCGTTACATCCACAAAAACTGACTGTTTGGTGTGCTTTATTGGTTGGTGGAATAATTGGTCCGTACTTCTTTCAAAACCGATGCTGGCCAGAACGCTACAGTCAATGGTGACTGCTATAGAGCCATGATAACTGACTTTTTTGTTCATCTATTGAACTACCATGATGTGCAGGAGATGTGATTTCAACAAGATGGCGTAACATGTCACACAGCTCGTGCCACAATTGATTTACTGAAGAAAACGTTAGGTTACCCCATAGTTGCACGTTACGGACCCATGAATTGGCATCAAAATCATGCGGTGATTTAACGCCACTTGACTATTTTCTGTGGGGCTATGCAAAGTCGCTAGTCTACACTGATGTGAAGTCGCTAGTCTACGAAATGATTGTCCACTGAGAGGACAACATTCAAAGTTCTATACGTAAAAAAAAAACTTAAGTTCAAGACAAGTTTAGTGGAAGCTTTTACTACCCGCATGAAAAAAAAATTTCCGGATGAAACTCATATTAAGGCTGGTTGTCTAAAAGGTTTAACAAGTCTCTCCTACTCCTATGTACTTTACTGGAAATTTTTAGAATTTACTCAAGAAGGAATCATGCAAAGATTTTTTTTAAGTAAATTAATTTTAATTTCATCTTTTTAACGGTAAAATCTAGGACAAACATTTTTATATTTTTGTGTAAAAACACAAAAGATCTACAAACATTGTTTGAAAACTTTCCGATAACTCCAACCGTTAAGAAGTTATTCCCAAGAAAACCGATATTTTCGTCAATTTTTCCAAAACCAAAAGTTTTACGAAAAAAGTGTCTTGATATTTTTTTTTTGTGGAAAATTGCATGATCTGCAAAACATACTCATTTTATTTTTCGATAGCTCTCACCGTGTGAAAGTTATTAACAAAAGCACAACTTTTTCAACACCTAACCGCAAATAAGTTTTTATGGACTTTTTTCAGTTGATTTTTGATTTGTTATGCCAAAACGGTATCGAACTGGAAGCAAGGGCATACGCAGGATTTCGGTAAGAGTGGGGGGGGGAGGTCAACCTCATTCTAAAAATAGTTTTGGCACAGAAATCTTGCTTTAAAATATTTTCAAAAGGAGATAAACTGCCTAATGTATATATAAAATACATTGTGATTAAGGGGACATGCACTCCTACCTGCCCCCGTGCTTTTAATTCTGAAAATATTAAGGTAAAATAATATAAAAATATTAAAGACAAAGACTCTTGACTAAGACTTTCAGCTCAAACGGACATTAGTTTTTAGAGGTACATTATGTTTCAAAAATAATTTATTTATTATGTTAATATAAATACAATTTTTACTTAATAAAATATTTTAATAAATAAATTAAATGGAATTTTTTTAAAATTAGTTCAACAATTTGTATCACGCGGACTAGGTTCTTTTCGAACTCATACATAAACATACATTGTAAGGGAAAACCTTAGTCGCGGGTATGATTATGAATCCAATCCAAATACTGCGATACTCTTGTATACACTCCTGGATATCCGGGTTCTCCACATTTATTGCCAAATGAAACAATTCCAAGCTGTACCCATCGAGCATCGTATCGCATCATTAGCGGTCCTCCAGAATCACCCTAAATGGGAATATTTTTCAATTTTAACAACTGATCACGATTATCTATGTATGTGCATAGTATACGTTCACATGACTTAAAAAATATTTTATTACCTGGCAAGCATCAACACCACCATCAGAATAACCAGCGCATAAGAAATTTTCATTTATTGGCTGGAAATACGATCGATCGCAATCTTCATTACGCCAAATAGGCAATTCAGCTTGTCTCTGTGACGTTGACTCCTTGCCACCATAGTATGTTGTCCCCCAACCAACAACTGTAGCACGACGTCCTGGTAAGCGATCTTTTGGTGGCATTCGTCCATGCCTGGGAAGACAAACTGGAATCACGTATTTGGACTTTCGAACAGGACGATCAAGAACCAAGATTGCAATATCATTATAAAAACCAACGCGTGAGAATCTAATAAAAAAGAGAGAAAAAGAAGTGTCAGCATTAAAAAAAAAGACAACATTTTTATCTATGCACACTGTTTTTTATAGGCTTTTGAATATACTGGAAAATGAGGTGAATGAAGGAACAAATACGTTCAAGTGTTTTATTTTTGAATATGTTTATTTGGGACATAAGAATGCTTAAGACTAAAATTTTTACTAAATTCACAGTGGCGTTTCTAGGAGAATTGTCAATCTGGCAATTTTTCAGTAAATCGGTATATTTGGTATGGCTCGGAAAATAACCCGTTTGAAAATTTAAATTTAAAAAAAAAATTTTTTGTTTTAAATTAAATGGAGGGTTTAAAAAATATAATTTATAAAAAAAAATTTGAAAAATTAACCAACAAAAAAAATCGAAAAGTCAAAGATATTCTTTAATAAAATAAATAAAAAAATAAATTACTTTTGTTGGAGCTGGGTTTAGTAAAATGTAATCTAAAAATATCTTTTTCCGTTCTACGTTTATAAAATATATTCATGGAAGCCAAGAGAAGAATACATGCATTTTCCCGATTTTCCATTTCTTGATATTATTTAATAGCTACTTTCTTATGAAACAATCGATGTACTTCACCTTTCCCAGCTGAGCTCTACCTAAAGATGCTTTTCTATTGATAATAATCGTGAGGGTTTTGACACTTTCGTGGAATTGTTAAAGTACTATTATGAAGATTTACTCCAGTCATTGTCGAAGAGAAGTTGAATGTAACCTCTACTCCTAAAAATAATTGTTTTCAGAAGTTTTCGAAAACGTTAAGTAAACGTCAATTTGATTGTCAAATAATCGTCATTTTTCGAAGCAAATATTGCTATTCAATCATTCTTTTTGCACAAAAATCATATTTTTGATCAACGTCAGTCAACTTTCTAGCAAATGCAATAAAATTCCACGATTTTTAATATCTTTGGCGTCAATTCGATTTTTACTTTGTATGTACTATGTATAGGTAGGTTATGGTTCCCAACTTTCATAAAAAAAAAACAATAAATTTGGTAGCGCAACAGCTCGTGGAGAACCAGGGTCTTGTGACTTACAACTCTCAACCATTTCTGTGTGTAT
This sequence comes from Dasysyrphus albostriatus, assembly GCA_946251815.1. Classification (NCBI taxonomy): domain Eukaryota; kingdom Metazoa; phylum Arthropoda; class Insecta; order Diptera; family Syrphidae; genus Dasysyrphus; species Dasysyrphus albostriatus. The sequence goes on along the minus strand of OX276335.1, from coordinate 200,676,788 downwards.
GTTGTTGGCAGGAATGGAGGGGACCTACAATTTTTTGCCGAGTCCGAACGGCTAGATGAAAAGTATACTCAGTTCGGGGAAAACAACTCTCTTTTTAGGTGGCACTAGCTGGAAATCGTACTTGGACCTTCGGCATGACAGTTTAACGCAAAAAAAAAATAATATTTCACTATAAAAAAAATACGAAGAAACACATAATTTACAAGAAATAATTGATAAATTGAGCAATAATTGTTTTAAATTCACAATAGCCCAGGAAAATTATACATTCACTTCAAAAAAATTCCGACAAAGCTGAATTTTGGTAGAGAGCTTTGTTTTGACGTCTTAAACATTTCCTGAAAAGTTCCGTAAGTTTGGGCCGACACTTAATATTTTATGGGCTAAAATTTTTGTACAATTTGAGTTTGGCTATATCTCCTCTTTATAAAACCCAGTTTTTGGGGTGCCTGGGGTAAAGGGAATGCTGTCATCTTGAAGAAGTAAGTGATTTAATTTCGAAAATTTTCGAAAAAAAATCTTGGCACATATATACATATGTAGGTGCTCAACCCAAAATCTGATATTGAAATTTTTTGGTTTCACTTGCTCAATTATTTTGTATTGTTGAGTGTGAGAGATCCTATTTATATTATTCCCTTTTGACGTGGGGTCATCACAGAAGAGAACCAAATCTGAAAATTGTTATCCAAATTGTGGCTTCAGCGTAATTTAGATGGGCGTTTCAGTGAGCAGTTTCAATTAGAATTATTGCCTAAACCTTCTCCCTGCTAAAGAAAAAAGCTCTAAAAATGTCATCTAAATCATAAAAGCTCTTTCCGAGAAACCAATGGATTGTTTGCAATAAATTAATAATAATATTCAAATTTTCTGCCGATACAAAACGATGCTACCTAGAGTATTGGTATATTTCGGTCCAAAAAATGCGGTATCATCTCGGTATCGTTTCGGTTTCCGATACCAATACCAAACGATACCGAGACTTTTCTGGTATAGTGGCCACCCCTATTTTTCAGTCATTAGAAATCCTAAGGGAATGGGTCATTATTCTGTATTCAAAAATTCTGTATGACCAAAATTCTGCATATGGATCGAAAATTCTGTATGAACCTAACTCTGTATTCCATTATTTTTAAATTCTGTAAATCCTTAATTCTGTATTTCACTTTTTATTTTAACTTAGGGTTTGGGTTGGGGTCATAATTCTGTATGTGTCAAAATTCGGATTACAAAATTCTGTTTTCCAAAATTCTGTATTTCAAAATTCTGTGACTCCAAAATTCTGTAAGTCCCAACATTTTGTTTCTAAAACTCTGTACTCTTCTGTAAATCTAAAATTCTGTTTTCCAAAATTCTAATAATTCTTCAATACTGTTTAAAACTTCCCTCCTTAGAAATATTTAATAGTTCCAGTTGTAAGAATGTGCTTCAAATTTTGATCCCTGGCTTAGCAATTTTTACTGACAGATTTCCGAGGAATAACTGAGGTTCAACGATGGTTCAAGGTTCAAGTATGTTTTAGAACCAATTTAATGCCTGCACCATGAATAGTTGAACCTAAGTTAATTCGCCAAAGTCGGTGAGTTAAAATTGCTTAACCACGGATTAAATATTTTTGAGACCCTTAGTAAGCTAATTGTGGATAAATCAACATAACCGTTGAATTTCAACGCTCTTGAAGGATCTCTCAAAAAGTGCGCACTTTTTTTCATTATCAAAACAATTTTTCTTTTATCATTTACAATTTTGGAATACAGAAATTGTTTTTAAAAGTTTGTTCTTTTCCAAGTATGTAAACACAATGCTAAAAAATTGAAAAATACTTTCTTTTCGACGACACATTGAAGTTGAAATGTCACGAGTTTATCGGTCTCACCAACTTTGACATATTAAATAGAAATAATGGCACTCTTTTAGGGAAATCTTTCTTATATAACAAAAAATTACCTTTCATGTGCTCTTACTTCCGTCACTCCAAAAGTAACTGGTGCCGAAGGTTCATCATCCGTTGAGAGATCAATATCTCCTAATCGAACAGTAAACTGTCTTGCCGCAAACCTTTGTTTAAAAAGAAAAATATTATAATCATGTTTAACCAGATTTCTCATATTTCCTACTCACGGTTTTTGCCTCGAGTCTCTTGTGCAATGTGCTGCTGTCAAAATGTATTTTGAACCAACCAATGATCCACCACACCAGAATTCCGTTCGTTTTGGTCCGTGTAAAAAGATTGCGGCCATCCATGGCCATTGACCATTCGGTGCTTCAGTACCACCTACTATACGTCCTGAGGAATGCTCTTGCTGCCCACAATCATCTTGATCAATAACTCCAGTCAATATGTCTAAATCATTCGAGTCAGGACCTAGAGCAGAAGAGCCACCTGGTCTTGCTGTGGTAGTTGTTGTTGTTGTCGTCGTTGTCACCGGCTTCAATTGGGGAATAAGAATCAAATTTGGTGAGCTCGGTCTTTTTGTTGGTGGCCTGGATGAAGGTCCTGGTGTTGGTCTAGGAGTCAATCTCAGAGGTCGCTGGGTGGTCAAAACAGTACTTTCAGACAATGGGCAGCACACTCCCGGAACAAAAAGACTTTTGAAACATAACGACTCTCTCAAGCTACTGAGATTTAACAAAAGAGCTGGACAACTACTTAGGTCTTCACATCTTCCTGGTCGTCCATTGGGTGTCTTACAACGGTTTTCACCGTCTTTTGCCAATGCATCATCAACTATTGCTGGAATATAGATCGGTGTAGAAGTTGTAGGAGCCGCACTTGTTACAGTTGTAGAACTTAATATAGGCCTTGCTGTTGTTGGAGGAAGAGTTGATGAAGTCTCAACTACTGCTTCTGATACTTTTTCAGTTGTTGATAATGCAGTGTGCTTCTTTACCTTGTTCTTTTTCTTCTTTTTCTTTTTATTCTCCACAAAGGTTTGAATATTCCCCTCGTTAGCTTGTCCTATTCGTTTGATTGATTCAGGTTGTGCTGTTTTGTTGTCAACTGTAATTGTTCCAATGATATTTTCTAAATCAAGAGTAGTTGCTATACTTGTAGTTGTTGAATGATCTTCATCTGATTCAGATTTTGAGTCTTGACCACCTCTTGTCATGTCCACAATAAAGTGACCAACTGTATTTAAAGCACCTAAGGTCTCTGAAATTCTATTGAAAGCCGATTGAGAGAGCAAACGTCCCACAGATTCGTTACTAGCACTGGAACTGTCACTATTATCATCATAATAGATATAGTCACTATCATCATCTTCGTCGTCATCCTCGCTGTCACCATCGTCACTTTCGTTTTTGATCTTCTCCGAGGCTTTGTTCAGGCTTCTTGTAATCCTTGATTTTACATCGAAAACGTCATCGGAAAAAGTGTTGTCCAAGTGTGGCTGAAAAGGAGATGCTGCCTTAAAAGTAGATAGGAATCCTGACTTTATGCCCGCAATAACGCTGTCAAAACCCAATGAGCCAATAACTTTAACTTACCTTGACCAGTGGTTGATGCTCTTGGTAGCTCCCCTTGTCCGTTAGTTATCAAGAGTAAACTCATGCACATGGCAACTGTAAAAATAAAAAAAAAAGTATTATAAAACACATAATCGCAAATGATTCATATTTCAACTTAATGAACAAAAATAACTTAAGATTCCTCATACTAAAGTTATTGACATGAAGCCAGATCTTCACATAATTTATACAAAGTCAAATCAAGTGAAAGTGACAAATCTTAAGTGACTTACTTGGTAACCATTTAAAAATGCGCTACATTTTGTTAGTGAGCTAGTCGTATGACTGTTTGGTTTGTTAAAATTTTTCACTTGAAAGTGACAAACCGGTTGGGATTGTATCGTGCCTAGATGAGTGTAAGATTGAATGCGGAGAAATTTGGTATGCGGCCTTGAAATTGCGTTAAGCTACTTACTATTTATTTACGCAACATGCATAGATGAATTGCTTAACTTTTAATAAATGGTGTAGGAAGTGACAATAAGTAATGAAACTGACATAAACAAACACAAAATGGAATTAAGACTTGGGTATTGTATCGAAAATGTTTTTTAATTTAATCTGATTAGTGAAGCTTAAAAATAGCCTTGGACTTCAACGTTAGAGCATAAGCCTATATGGACCAAATTTGCTTCAAAAATGATTCAAAAAGTTTTGATTAAGATTTCAAAAAGAGAAATTTAGAATTTTATGAATTAGATCTTTGAGAATGACAGCTATCAATTAGATTTGTACTTGCAATATAGGTACTATAGGTACGGTGACCATCCGAACCGGGCTTCTCGGGACTGTCCCGTATTTGTATAGCTTATCCCGGTTTATTTTTTAAGAAACCCGGGACGTACAAGTGTCCCGGGTTAAATTATTTGTCCCGTATTTGTAGCATTTCTGCCAATTTTCTGAAATGCAACTCTCAGAAGTATACCTGAGTTTAGTCCAAAATCAATCTAATTAAATCCTAAGGTAATTGCAATTTAATTTGCTGAATTAACTCAGGGGCTAAACCCTCCGTTGAGGCACCATCAAGATTTTTATAATGAAAGTTATTCAAATAGATATTTCATAGTGCAGTTTTCATATTTCGATTGTAAGATATTTAAAATGGTGATATCCACATTGTTTGTGAAATACTACATCTTAAATAACTCAGGCTTTACATATTTTAAGGATAAACTAGATTTCGTTTAACTCAAAGATAACTCTGCACTTAAGTTCTGGCCCTAATGAATAATGGAATTAAAATGTTGAGTTGAAGCTCTATTTTTTTTTAGTTGATAATGTATGTTGTAAAGACATTATAATTTATTTAATTGTTTCGTTCTATCAGGAAAGCATCCTAACACTCTAAGGGATCCTTTACAAAACGCTCTAAACAAGCTTACACAATGGGCTAATCGATGAGGACTTGGAGTAAATCCCCATAATACAGATCTTGTCCTCTTTTCCAGGAAATAAAAAATTCCGTAAATAGACGCCCCTTTTATTAAGGGTATTCCACTAACATTCTCAGCCGAAGCTAAATATTTGGGTCCCATTTTGGATAAGAAGTTAAGCTGGAAACCTAACACAAGAAAGAGTTAAAAAAGCCACCGTGGCACTCTTCTCCTGCAAAAAAGCCGTCGGTAGTAAGTGGGGCACCCAACCACTCATTATTCACTGGCTATACATTTCGGTAATAAGACCGCTTCTAACCTAGCGTGTGGCAGTATGGTGGACTGCCTTGGATAAAGCGATACATCGCGATAAACTAAGCAAAGTCCAAAGAACTGCATGCCTATGCCTAAGTGGAGCACTTAAGTCGCCCCATCCGCTGCATCACACTCTACTCCATCTGAAACCTCTGAATATTTTCAGCAAACAAATGGCCACGAACACAGCCATTCGCCTCAAAGCCTCTTCCACAGTGGATCAATAATAGGATTGGCAACTCCGCTATTATGAATAAATTCGGATCACTTCCAAGTTACACTGACTACACAATTCCAGTACTGAACTTCGACAAAAACTCTGAAGTAACCATACCTTCCAGATCCACCTGGGAGGATGTGGTATTATTTAAACATGAATCGATTCACTTCTACACCGACGTCTACGGATCGAAGACCAAAGATGGAGTTGGTAGAGGTGTATACTCTGATAGACTAAATTTAAGTCTCTCATTCCGTCTTCCTAATCACTGTAGCGTATTCCAGGCGGAACTTCTAGCGATAAAGAAAGTTTTATCTTGACTCAAAGAAAACGTGATATCAACCTCAGATATCCGCATCTTCTCTGATAGTCAAGCCGCTATTGAGTCTCTGGACTCTGTCCTCTATAAACTCTAGAACTGCACTTTACTGTCGAGCATCTCTGGTGGAGATGACGCAACAGTTTAATATTCAACTTTGTTGGGTACCGGGCCAAAGTGACATTCCAGGAAATTGTAAATCTGATGAACTCGATAGCAGTGGAACATTACTACCCATTTTATCTGAAAGGACAAAATTGGTATAGCCATCGCTACTTGTAAGCTTTTGCTGAAGCAGGATGCTTTGGAGAGAACAAACATTATGTGGAATAACATCATTACTTGTTTGGCGATAAAACTAATATGGCCAAACCTTGATTTAAAGCGCTCCATGTGCTTAATATCTCTAAACAGACTTCACATCAGCTCTGTTGTCATAACAGGACACTGTTTAATAGGCAGGCACGCAAAGCGGCTTGGCATACAGTCAAACGATTTTTGCAGAAGCTGTATGGACAAGGAGGAGGAAGAAACGATTCCTCACCGTCTCTGTGCATGCCCAGCACCTTCCAACAGACGTAGGCTCTACTTAGGTGACTTCTTCTATAACGACCCTAGTGATTTGGCAAACATAATTAGTCTCGTTCGCTTCGTCAGAAGTTCCAAGTGGTTTAACGAGTCAAATTTTGAACTTAAGGTTTTATGTAACTCTACAGAGGGGAAATTGAAATTTTTTTAGCTACAAAAACAACGGTACTTGCCCTACAACCGTAAATGAAAAGCTTATGTATCTGAAAATAGGCTCCAACGTTTTCGAATAAAAAAAATCAGTGTATTATTGTAGGCATAGTGTAATTTTTGATTAGAAAAAAAAATACCAAAACCCGTTATTAACGGTACCTGCCATATAACGGTTTTTTTAATTTTCGATTTTCTCATTAACAGCTTCAACGATTTCAGTGAAAAATTTCTGCAAAAGCTCATGTAAAATTTTAATAATATTGCATATACAAATTTTGAAAAAAAAAATTAATTTTGGATTTTTAAAAAAATTTTTAAAAAATTTGTTTGACAGAATATAAGACTTTGAAGGGACTTTGATTTTGGTGTTTACAGACTTTGGTGGACTTTTTCGGGTTTTCGTCAATTTTTTTCCAGTTTAAAGTTGATTTTCATATTTAAATTCCGAAAAACACGAAAAAAATTGGAGGTACATAGACAAATTTTTAATATATTTTTATCTTAAATCTAAACTGGACTGATGGTAATTAAATTACTCACTGTCAGATTGTGTCTGTGTATAAATAACACATTTTTTTTTCGAGTATTCTAAAAGTAATTTTATTTTTTTGTGTTAGTTTCATATTAGTTAGGACGTACATATATTAGGGTGGTCCTTACATTGGATATTATGCGTTGGATAGTTTTCATTCGATTCAAAACATTTGTAGCTCCGGGCTACAAAAGTAAAAAAGATCGACCTTGAAAACGTGATAGCAGTACTTCCGCTTCTTTGATATCTTGGACTCGGGGTTGCGAGTTTTTTAATTAAAAAATCACTAGTCGGCGACTAATGAATTAAAAAATGTTAAATTCATAAGCTTATTAGTGACTTATGAATTAAAAAAAATAATTCAAGAGCCACTAAATGACTTTAAAATTAAAAAAAAATTAATTCACGTGGGTGATATGAATAAAACAGAGCACCTGTTCAAAACTCAACTTTTCGAATCAAGTGCTTCATTAGGTATGAATAAAATAATAAAGAAGGTACACAACTATTGAGCATCTTCATGTTTGAAGAGAGCCTTCTCAGGGTAAGCACCTGCTCCATTGTTAGGTATGAATAAATCAAAGCACGTGCTCTATCGAGAGCAGTTGTTTGCTCAACGTTGAAGTAAGTTAGTAACTTTTTCTTCATAAATGGCTGAGCATATACCAATTTTTAATCGCAAGGTCACATCACAGAAAATGTGAATTTCTTCTTCTCCTTGGTAATAATTTAGGATGGATGTTGGTGGGTCAGGCCCTAACAAATTTTGAAAAAAAAATGAGGTAATTGGTAATTTTTTCGCTACATAGGAGATTAAGGTTTTCAAAAGTGAACCTGGGGAAGGCATTGGAACATATCAGTCCACGGAAATTTTGTAAACTTTTTCTTTTAAAAATGCGGCAGTAGTCAAAAAACGATATAATTGGATAAAATTCCTTACAACTACTATAAAGAACTGCAGAATGGCAAGAGAAATACCTTTTTCATTCAGCAATAGGTGCACTTCATGGAACTTATAATACATTCATGTGACCAAACCATATTTTTTCATGCAGATGAGTACATCAACAGAGAAGGATTCAAATACTAAAGCATTAATATCCTGGTAAAATGAAATTCTAGGGAAGAATTAACTAAATTGGCCTTTCTTGGCCAGGATCGGTCACGAATCTGGAGAAATTCTCATTTGTACGTACATATGTATGTACATTAGGGTGGTCCTTAAATTGGACGTAGTCTTGGATAGGCCTCATTCGATTCAAAACATTGAAAAACAGTTTCCCAATTTTTCCCAGATTTTTATTTCACCCCCTTGTTCTCCCTATTTTCACTTTAAAGTACTAATTATGGGAAAAGCATTATTCTTACAAAACGCGAAAATAAATCAGAATGTATAGATTAGATTCAGACGAGAAAAAATTGCATCGGAGGGGGTTCTATTTACCCCCGTTCAGGCGGGAGGTGTAATTTTCTAAAAACAGAAACAAATTGTTTAAAAGAAACAAAAATTAACCTTCCCACCTAAATGGGAGAAAATAGACCCCCCTCCGATATTATTTTTTGTTCGTCTAAATCTAGTCCATACCCTCAGATTTTTTTTTCTCATGTTTTATAAGACTCACCCTAATTAGTACCTTAAAGTGAAAGTGAAAACAGGCAAATTTTTTTTCTATGTAGAACCATTTGAAGCCTATCCATCTCAGAATTTCAAAAAATTTCAATATAAGGACCACCCTAATGTACAAATTTTGCGGATATCACACAAATCAGGTATCAAAATTTGCTATGACCTTGAAAAAATCAAAAAAAAAATCATTAGTTACTGAAACTAGCTGAACATTTATCACGATCTAGTGATCTTTTGGACTGGTATAAATTTTTTGCGAAAATCCCACAAATGAGTTTGCAAAAATCGTTCTTGACCTTAAGAAACTTTAAGGCTAGACTACAAGTTTTCTAGAGCAACCAATTTCTAGAGCAAGTTGACCTTTTTGCACCAATTACTGACCAAAAAGATGGCATAAATTTTTTGCGAATACTAATAGGGATAAGTTCAGAGCCAATTTTTTGTATACAGGGTGTTTTTTAAGACGTGTCGTTTTCGAAGAAGAAATAAAACGCATATATTTTATTATTATCGCCAAGAATAAAAGTGATTTCGGGCAAGTAACTGCCGCAACTGACTCGAATAAATTCCAGCCAAAAGGCCCATTTTCCAACCACTTTTTGCAGTAATTGAGGCCGTATGTCACCAATATGTGACCAATATGGCGCTGAAAATATTCTCTTCTAAAGCGTCAGTCGGCTTAAACTTATCTGCGTAGACAAGCATTTTCACATAACCCCACAAAAAACAGTCTAGCGGTGTTTAATTGTACGTTTATGAAGTCAAATCATTTATTTTCATGGACAAATAAGACTTAATTAATATTTCTAGCAAATAAAAATTCAAATAGGTCCAATTTTCCAAATAAAAAGCAAAGAAAGTTTGCTTTAAACAAAGCCACATATCTGAATCACTGATATGTAAATTTCTAAACTCCATTTAACAGAAAAAAAATTATAGCAGACACCTGGTACAGTACCTGGATTTATAACGGAATTTTGAAAAATTGCGTTGAAAAACTCCAAACAAATTTAGCAGTTTTTAAAGTAAAAAAAACTTCAAAGTTTTTACAAAAGCAATATGCCTGTCTTTAACATATGTGAATCCCTAAACTTTGTTTTATTAGAAAAAAAAAACGTAACAGATACAAGGTGTCCGCCGGGAAGGTAAACTACTTTGTTTTTTTTTTTTATAATTTTTGAATAAATGAAAGAGAATGGATCTTATATTGATAAATATTTTATTTAATGTCGGTAATTACGTATGAAACACAATATTAGGTAAATGCCCACCTCTGTTAGCCTCACAAATGCGAGCCCTTTTGAGCACATTTTTCATTACATTCTCACACATTTCACGCGGCATTTCATTAATTTCATCACGAATATTTTGTTTGAGTTGCTCAAGCGTTTTTGGTTTGTTTGCATAAACATTGCTTTTCAGATATCGCTACAAAAAGAAGTCCGGAGCAGTCAAATCAGGCGACCATGGAGGCCAATCGACATCACCATTTCTTGGAACAAGTTGTAACATCCTATTGGCATATGTATGGCGGCGTAAATGGTCTTTTGGAAGAAGCTCTTGTGCCAACTTAATCTTAAATGGAAACAAATGCAAATCCTTGTGCAAAATTGTGGCCAAAGTTGGTATTTGAAGACCAAGCTCCTAAGCACGGCGTCGAATTGAGATTGATGGATTGTTTTTAACACTTCCTTGAGCAGTAGTAATGTTTTCTGCCGATCTTGCATTTCGATGTGGTCCATGCTTGGGCCTATCACCTACAGACCTGTTTTTTTCGAAATCATTCACTACACGATAAATAGTGCGTTTTGTTGGCACATTTTTTCTCCCAAAACGTAACTTTCTCATCGTATATTATTATATATATTCTTCCATAATAAATTTGCCACGATTCTACTTCACGACTGCCAAATAGGAGCTGTCAGGACTAATGTTTACTAAAATGGTGGCAAAACAAAGTAGTATTCCTTCTTAGCGGACTCCCTGTATAGAAGATACCTGCTGCATTACTTTGATTTAAAATAGAATTTTGAAGAAAATGGCTTTAAAAACCCCACACAAATTCTCCTGTATTCCAAAAGAAAACTAAAATAGTTTTGCTTAAATCAGTATTAGACCATGCAACGCCACTAAAAATTATCAGCAGAAAATGAGTGATGTAGAAAATTAGGATCAATAGTACGAGGGCGGGTCAATAAGTCCGTGACTTTTGGAATAAAACACAGATTTTTTGATAAAAAAATAATTTTATTTTTCAACGTAGTCTGCCTTGAGCTCTACACACTTTGTCCAACGCTTCTCCAATTTTGTTATCCCCTCCAAAAAAATGATTTGTCGAGGTCCTCAAAATAGGCCTTTGTTTGCGAGATGACTTCATCATTGGAGTCGAATCTTTTTCCACCAAGCCATTTCTTCAGGTTTGGGAACAAGAAGTAGTCATTCGGAGCCAAATCTTGAGAATAGAGTGGATGAGGGAGCAATTCATAGCCCAATTCATGGATTTTTGCCATGGCAACTGCACATGTGTGCACCCTTGCATTGTCTTGGTGGAAAAGAACTTTTTTCTTGGCCAAATGAGGTCGGTTTATTTTGTTGGCATAATATTCCCCATTGATTGTTCTTCCCTTTTGAAGGTAGTCAATGTGGATTATCCCGCGTGCATCCCGAAAAACAGTCGCCATAACTTTATTGGCTGACAATCACACCTTGGCCTTCTTTGGACCTTATTCACCCTTAGAAACCCACTGTTTTGACTGTTGTTTGGTCTCTGGTGTGTTGTGATGGATCCATGTTTCGTCCACGGTTACAAAACGGCGCAAAAATTCCTCCATATTGCGATTAAGCAACGCCAAACCTTCCTGTGAAGTTGTTACACGATTGCGTTTGTGGTCGACTGTGAGCAAACGCAGCATTCATCTTGCGGAAAGCTTTCTCATGCCCAAGTGATCATTCAAAATTGAAACCACTGAGCCATGCGAGATCCCTACGGCTTCCACAATCTCTCGCACTTTCAATCTTCGGTCGGCCAACACCATATCGTGAATTTTTTCGATTGTTTCGGGTGTAGAGACCTTAACTGGGCGTCCAGGACGTTCGGCATCTTCAGTGCTTGTACGGCCACAACGAAATTCAGTAAACCACTTTTTTACCATTGAAATCGATGGTGCAGAGTCCCCATAGTATTTATCAAGCCTAGCCTTGGTCTCGGTAATGGTTTTTTTTCGCAAGAAATAATGCTTAATAAGCACACGAAATTCACTTTTTTCCATTTTCTCCTCAAATTAGTGAGTAGTCTGATAAAAATAGCTGTCAAACACAAACTAACTGACGCAGCAAGTTTAAATTTTGACAGGAGTCAACTGACAGATGCCTGTTGACAGGAGCAGTGTTGCTGTTTCAGTATAGAGGTCAGAAATTCAAAAAGTCACGGACTTATTGACCCACCCTCGTATATAAAAGGGAAAAAATAAACTTAAATGACGGCAGATAATCGGAAGTGGATTGCGGTCTGAAAACAAAGTTTTTAAGATTTTTGTTAAAAGCAGACCTTCTATCGAAAAAAAAGTTATAAAGGGTTTTTCAACAGGGCTACAAAAGTAGAGCCGCTCTTTTGAAATTTCTCTTCAGTAAGGTTTGCCATTTCATGATGGAAAGATATACGAGCCAACAACGAGTCGAAATTATTAAAATTTACTACCGAAACTCGGAGTCAGTGGCCTCAACGTTAAGAGCGCAACGTCCAATTTATAGTCGTCATAATCGTCCTAGCAGATCAACAATTGAGCGTCTAGTGGAAAAATTTGAATCCACAGGCACAGTACAAAATTTTCCCGTGCCAGTGAGACAAAGAAGTGCCCGTATTGTCGAGAATATTGCTGCCGCTGAGGCTTCAGTTGCAGAAACCCCAAATGTGTCTCTCACACTTCGTTCTCAAGCGTTGGGCATCTCTGTGACGTTGCTGTGGCAAATTTTGTGAAAAGATCTTGGCCTACATCCTTACAAGATTAAATTGACGCAAGAACTGAAGACGCTTGACCACCAGAAGCGTCGTATGTTCGTGAATTGGGCTGAGCAACAACTTGAAAATGATTCGGAGATGCAGCATTTGTCAGGCAGCAATCCACACGTACTCCATGAGTCATCATTGCATCCCGAAAAAATTACGGTTTGGTGTGGTTTATGTATGGTGATGATCAAGACCGGCACGTTACTGTGAATGGGGATCGCTACCGTACAATGATAACCGAATATTTTTGGCCCTATAATTGGATGATATGGACTTGGAGGACATGTGGTTCCAATAGGACGGCACCACAAGCCACACAGCGAATGTCACAACCAATTAATTGGAAACCAAGTTTGGAGGACGTGTTATCTCACGAAATGATCCAGTCGCTTGGCCACCTCGTTCGTGCGATTTGATGCCGTAAGACTGTTTCCTGCGGGGCTACGTCAAGTCTATGGTCTATGCCAACAAGCCAGCGACGATTGATGAACTTCGTACAAATATTGAACGTGAAATTTCAGCAGTATCGGCCGATTTATGCTTGAAAACCGTCGAAAATTGGGTTCAGCGTCTGGACTTTTGCAATCGTGCCCGTGGTAGCCATGCAAAAGAAATCGAGTTCCATACAAAATTGCATCAAACTTTCACAGGAATAAAGAATTTCATTGATATCCAAAACCGTTATTGTTTTATTTAAAAAAAAAAAACTTTTGTATCGCTCTTATTGAAAAACCCGATATAAAAAAGTAAATATTCAAAAGTCTTTTACCTGGATGGATTTTTACATAGGTACCTTCTAAAATATTGTGAAAAATACCAAAAACCATTTTTTGGTGTTTATTTTTAACTTCGTCAAGAATAATTCGATTTTGATGAAATTTGGTGGCTTTCGAGTGGATTTTTGAAAACAGTAAAAATACGTTAATTATCAACTAGCGCTTAAGTACAAATGGATTGTCACCGAAAAAACCATTGAAATGAAATTTATTGCAAATTTTGTATACTTTCAATGGTACTTTTAACTAATTTTCGAATAATAGGTAGATTTCGAACCATTAATGAAAAACTCCATAAAAAAATCATTTTTGCATAATTGTTTGCATTTTTTACCATTTGCGTCACGAAATTCTAGTCGCAAGCCTCAGATTCGGATTCAGCAACCACGGAAACATAAAGAGGGTCAAAATCAAAACTACCCCACTATTTGCATAGTAAAAATACAATATGACTGGACTACTATCAAGATGGTAAATAGTAGATCCAGGAAATAATATTGATAAATATTCATATTGGAATGCGTCAACATTAACATCAAAAAACAGTTCGAAAAAAAAAAACATTTAAATCCCAGCTCGAAAGTTAATGAAGGTCTTAAAAACTTCTTGAGAAACAAAATATTACATCAAAATAAATCACACTATCTCTGCATACAAAACTCGACACACTTTCCTTAAAGTCATAATATATTTTTTTAGCTAACCCTAAATCCAAAATCAACACCAATATAAACAAGTGATAAACGAGAGCAGCGCAATAATTATTTCAACTGAAAAAAACCCAACCTTAATAGTGGGGATACAAATTTTAAAAACAAACAAAACAAATTAATATGATGGGGCAACCGAAGGTGCTCCTCACATGCTATATGCCTCGAAGTCACGGTGCGTGATGATTCACTTAATGGGAAACATTCAGCACATCGTATTGGCGCAGCGCCATCACGCACATTAAATTGAAGCATGTTTGTTGCATAATAAATACACTAGCAGCTACTCGCATGACACTGCTATTGAGATGATTGGTGACATACAACACCTCCAGATCCAGACAACAACACTTTAGACAAGTTTGTCGAGCCCGACTTCCGACGGCAGCCTGCCGCCACAGGGCTCCAAATGTTGCATCGTTTACTTCGAAGTTCGAACGTTGGACTCTGCTCTGCAACAGCTGGTTGGAAAATTTATTACCTCAACAATTATTGTGAACTATTCAAAGTATGACGTCATATATTTTAGAAAGTTACAAACACATCAAGGATGATGATTCCACCACGACTAGATATTCACTATTTTGTTTTGAACCTCACATTCCGGATTCCGCGCTTACCCAGCTGATGCGAAGACCGGAGGAGCTTTGCACAATTGACTTTTGCAAAAGCGGCTAGTCTAAAATGTTGCCGCCGCATAGCCGCCGCTGTTGATTTCACTTTCTTTCCAGTTTATGTGCTTTTAATTTATTTTATTGTTATTAATTTTGTTTTTTTCTTTTTCTGGTTTTTAATATCATTCTGAATTTCGAATGGAACTGGGAGTAATAAAAATAGTCTGGGAGGCTAAGTTGTATTTTGGGTTTATCAAAATATGTGAAAAATACTTCCCTGATGACGAATTTAAAACTTTTGTCTTTAATTTTTATACAAACTGAGGCATACAAATAGTTTGTATTTCAATATGGCTTCTAGATGAGTTCACCAATCGAAAATTTTGAAAAAAATACTTGCCGTATAAGTCCCCGTGGAAGAATATTAAATTTTTGTCAAGTTTATTCAATGACATGGAGAAATCTCCGCAGTAGAAATCTATTCGAATAAAACTTGTCAAATACTTATGAGACCCTTGCTAGTAAAAACTTGTTGACTAAGTTTGGATATTCATACAATGAAATGAAACATTTATATTTAATTTATTTATTTTCAACATTACAAAACTGTATTGTGATTTGGTCCAGTTATTAGCGTATCGGGCTGGAAAACAGAAGACTCTAGAATCGAATCACAAACAGAACATTTTTTTTTGTGGCTGGAGGCAAACGACTACTCAACTGTCAAAGCCCTTGAGAATTTCGATAGTTACCCTTGTTAGCATAAAATGTTAAACTCTTCAAAGTCTCGCTAAGAAAACGATTGTTTTTCTAGGTGTAAAATGACTATAGCAAACTCAACGCTATATGCCTTGACTATTCGCAAAAAAAAAGTGTCTCGGAAGACTTTTTAATGGTTCGTGACTTACGGCAGCTGATGCAGTTTTAACACATTCACCTTATAGTTATTTTAAATCTGCATTGAGATTGCAACCATCAGACTATAAGGGTATTACGAGTGCAACGTCTTTTACTTTTACAGTGGTGGGCTATTGTAAGTGATACCTGTTTGAGTATTTC
Organism: Dasysyrphus albostriatus; assembly: GCA_946251815.1. Lineage (NCBI taxonomy): Eukaryota > Metazoa > Arthropoda > Insecta > Diptera > Syrphidae > Dasysyrphus > Dasysyrphus albostriatus. The sequence goes on along the minus strand of OX276335.1, from coordinate 200,660,986 downwards.
CGTTTCAAATTCCGTAATCAAATGCTTTTGACCGCAAAGGTACAACTAGTTGTGTATTACAAGTTTGTGGTGAGAGTTAAGTCGGAAATACATGATACACTGCTAAGCGACTTATCAATTCTTTTGTGCAAGACATTATGTCAGCATGAACGATGTTTGTACTTTTTTTTTACTGGCATTCATTTTGCAAAATGTAATAAAAAAAAACTAATATCTACATATATTCTTTTAAAATTTATTATTTACTGTTATTAAATTATTATGTATATCGCCCCAAAATTTGTTTTCGTACTGTGTATATTTGCATCTGGGCAAACTGCATGGTAGTAACCTGGAAGTGATTCCGAGGGCTTTTGACCACCAAAATGCACTTTATGATTTTGTATAGTATTTAAAAAGTGCATTATTATGGTCTTAGGGCCATCCTAGCGCTGAAAGGGTGATGCGGCATTCAATTTGTACGAATATTAGGCCTAAGCAAAAAAATTATTAATAATCAAATTTATTAAATTTTTTGTATATACAAAGACTAAAATTTCCAGTTTTTGATAAAGAATTAATAAGATAACTGAATATTAAAGAAAACAGGGACATTTATATAGGTAAGATTAACGATTTTTTTTTTTGAAAAAAATCAACTTATACAAATTGTGCTTTCAAAAAATGGCTATAGCACATTATTGTATGTGCTTTTAAATTCTTAGAAATAGCGGTAGAATTTACTCCCTATACCTAAAATTTATGATCCCTAAAATTCATTCCCCCAAATATTTAAAAAAAAAAAAACCTGCTTGTATTTTATAATTTTTCTGTTCCAAAATTCAAGCGAATTGCATTTTAGATTTATTCCATGTTATTTGTTTGTTTGTGAAAAAATATTTTAAAACAACGGCAACACTTATATTATCTGCCTATTTTTTTCAAAACCTAGAAATCCATTCTATAATATTTTATTTCAATCAACTTGTTTAAAATGAACACTTTTTTAGAAACTAGTTTTTAAACATAAAATCCTCTTATTCATTTCTGATCAAATGCTTAAAATCAGATTGCATTTAAGAGGTTTGTTTTAATTACAGAAACTACTTTTTAAGGGCGAGTATTTAGTAGATTTAAAACGTTTTTTATGGATCAATAAAACAATCAATTTGTTCCTATAGCCTTTTCACACCGAACCCAAATCTCGAGCAACAAGATTCCAAAATCTATTCGAATTGTTCACACTGCAAATAACTTAGATTTTGTTTGACATTTAGAGTAATTTAAGTGCTCATAGGAAATCTTAATCCATTGCAATCAGCCAAAATCAGACACAATTGCATATATTTCATAAAAATAAAAACGACCACCCGAACTAGAATACACTATACTTACTCATCAGTGACGTGACGTCCATATAATACAATTTCTTGCGTCTTCCCTTTATATTTACAACATGAATATAGCATATTTTGTTTTTCTAAAATTTTAAGAAGATCCGACCAGTAAAACTCTAGTTATAAGCATTTAAGTGGAACCATCTCACATGTTCCCGAAATATTTTGAATACATTCAATTCAATACGAATAGTGTTTTGCCGAAAGTACTCCTATAAGAGTATTGTACCACTTTTAACACCTCCGTACTCCGCTTTTCACATTCGTACTCCTATTTTTTTTTAAAGACCCACTATTTCTTACATTTCCAGTAAAGTATATATTAACCATAATGAATTGAATTCACTTCAAATTTAATGCAAATTTGGCAGCACTTCTATTTTTCGTACTAGCCTTGTTTTTTAACGCATTTTTATCTTCACTTAGAAAAAAATAGCATGTTAATCACAGCAACAAACTGGTATAACTGCGTATTGTAGTTGTATTTAACATGTTACTTTTTTCCAAGCGAAGATAGAAATACACTAAAAACCAAGGCTACTGTATGTCGTCAATTTAGGAATTTTCCTCTTTCTGCATAGTTTGTTTTTGTTTTTTGCTGGTTTCATGTAATTTTCATCCATCAGTTCGATATATATTTTTTGGTTAATTGAAATTTTGGTTTGGTGATTATCCAAAAAACTCAATAGGATTACCCTCTTCTATCAAAATGTAAGAGGGCTTCGCAGCAAAACCGCTAATATCTATATGAACTCCCAAGCATTCTCACATGGCATCTTTGTTTTAACAGAAACTTGGTTAAATTCTAGTATTTTGGACACGGAACTTTTTAATCAGGAATTCTTAGTTTACAGAAAAGATCGTCATGTTGATAAACCAAAAGAAGTGGGAAGTGGTGTTTTAATTGCAGTTCGAAGTAAATTTACATCTTCTTATGTTTCGTTCCTTTTCAACCTCTCTATTGAGTTAATCTGTTTAAAATTAACTATACAGTGCAAACAATTGTATATTTTACATGCATATATTCCCCGAAAAATTCATGCTCAGTTTACGTTGAACCCTCTAAGGCCTTGGATTTTGTTATTGACTTGTCTTGCTCTAACAGCAACATTATACTTCTTGGTGATTTTAATTTACCTTACATAGAGTGGGTTCCCTCTGAATCCTACTAAGAAGCTTCTTTAACTTCTTCTCAAAATGAGTTACTGCTTCTTGATAGAATAATTTTGACTGACTTACAGCAAATAAGTCGTATTAAGAACTGTAAAAATCGAATTCTCTGGTTCTAGAATCTAGTTCCAGAATTTGCATATTTTTTTTTTTGACTTGAGCAATCATCTTACTGAAAACAGTACCCCTTATGATTGTTCATACAGTTTTGACTTCAGAAGGGCAAACTTTCAGTTGCTCTCAAATGAATTAGCTAGGTCTGGAGAGAATATATCAGCGATACAAACGAAGCAGTTTTAAGTTTCTATTCCATCCTTAACAGATGCATTAATAAAACTGTCCCTTCAAAAATATCAAAAAATAGAAACTTTTGCCACACATGGTATACGAAGAAGCTGAGAACACTCCGAAATAAAAGAAACAAAGCATAGAAAGTGTACATAAAAACTCTTTCGCCAGTAGACCACAACTCCTACATTTCCCTTTTTGAAGAATTTAAAACTCTTTCAAAAAATTTATACAACAAGCATGTAAACGAGATGGGTAGTTCTCTAAAAGATGACCCTAAGGCATTTTGGAGGTTTGTCAATTCGAAAAAAAGCTCAGATGGTTATCCAAATAATTGCATGTATGAAAATTGTTTGTTGCAGGAATCCGTTGATATATTTAACGCTTTTGCGAAAAACTTTCGTAATTCTTTTATTGACAAGCCCTTAGATGTTGACGAAGATTACATACCTGATTAGAGATTTACATACCTATCCCCAAACTAGCTGCAATAATATCCCAGTGCCACCGAGCACTGTGTTAGGGCTTCTCTCATCATTAAATGATGATTACTCATCGGGTCCAGATGGAATTGCCCCTGTAGTATTGAAAAAGTGTAATTATATACTTGTTCAACCCCTTAAACTTTTTTTCGAGTTTTCTTTAAGGACAGGTAATTTTCCCTATTTTTGGAAGAACTCATTCCTTACTCCAATCTTTAAGAAGGGTGAAAAAACTGATATCAAGAATTATAGACCCATTGCAAAGCTCTCTTGCATTCCAAAACTTTTCGAACAAGTTGTGTACGAGAATTTAGGATTTCATACAAAGAATATAATATGTTAACAACAGCATGGTTTTGTGAGAAAGAAATCAACGGTAACAAATCTTCTTACGTTTTTGCATAAATGTTCTCTTGCATTAGAAAACGGGAATGAAGTTGATTGCATATACACTGATTTTTCTAAAGCATTTGACCAGCTAAGCCATAACATTATTATATTCAAACTCAAAGCTTTTGGTTTTCCGACCATTTTCATAGCATGGATTTAATCATACCTTGAAAATAGATCTTACCAAGTAAAATTTAGAAACTTCCTTTCAAACTCGTTCAATGCTCACTCGGGTGTACCCCAGGGAAGTCATCTGGGTCCGTTACTTTTCATTCTAGTTATAAATTATATTATATGCTGATGATGTCAAGATTTTTAAGAAAATACAATCTAGTCAGGATCACTTCTCCTGCAGGCTGATATTGACAATTTTAATGTCTGGTGTAGCAAAAATGGCCTCTCTTTAAATCCCGTTAAATGCCAAACTATAACTTCCTCTAAAAAACGAGTAGTGAGTGCTTTTGATTACTCCATCTCGCAGCACACACTCTGTCGTGTTTTAAGTATCAAGGACCTGGGTGTTCACTTTAGCTCTGATCTAGGTTTTATAGAACATATTAATTATATTGTAAATAAGGCGAGTTCCATGCTTGGATTTATAAAACGATGAGCAAAGGAATTTAACGATCCGTATGTTACTCTTTCGTTATACAATTGTTATGTACGACCCCATCTTGAGTACGCTTCCCAAGTATGGGCACCTTTTTACGAAATTCATAAAAGCCGTATTGAAGCAATACAACATAGATTCATTCGTTTTGCCTTAAAAGGTCTTCCCTGGGCTGATCCGTATAACCTGCCACCTTATGAACACAGAATTCAGCTTCTGCAACTTCAAACTTTATATCAAAGGCGTGTTAATAATGATTTGGTATTTTTTCATCAACTTATCAATGGTGAAATTGATGCACCTGACTTGTAAGCCGATGTAGGCATTAATTATCGCAGAGGATCCCACCACCTGCGAAGATTTGAACTTTTTCATGTTCCTTTTCACAGAACAAACTATGGCACACACGAACCTGTGCAAACGAACGTATGTGATAACATGAGTAAAATAGGATTAAAATTAGTATTTCGAACCAGGGCTCCACTTTCGTTAATGCAGTAATGTTTTTACTTTGTATATTTATTATTAATTTTTATTTTATATCTGATTTTGTATTTTGTTGTAATTTTGCTAACCACTAACACATGCACTCATGATAAACCTCTGTTTGAAGATTGCAGCTTGCTCTAAGCTCACTACAACAAAGAATCTGAAGTGTAAAAAAAAAAATATGTTTTTTTCTTTGAACTCCGTGAATTTTTACGAGTATGTATAGTTCAATAGAGTGAAATAGTTAGAATAATTCAAATTTTCGCAACTGTTTTAATATACAAAACGGAATAGATTGAAGGAAAATTAGGGTTCCTAACATTTTTCTGACAGATTATAGTACTATTTAAAATTAGAGCTCTTGATACCCGGTCCACTGACCGGGTACACTGATCGGTTATCCGAAATTTCTGGGTAGCTGGGTACCGGGTATCCGTTGGGTGTCGGGTACCCGAAACATAAGTGGGTACCCGAGTACCCACAACAATGCAGGGTAACCGTGAGGTTTCGGGTACCCGGGTATTTATAATAATGATCCCAACAAACCATTAACTCATAAGAACGTGAAAAATTAATTTTTTTTAACGATTTAGAATGGAATAAACTCAATTTAGCACTTCTGGTAACAAATTATTGAATGTAAAATTGTGTCATTACTCATGAGTATGACCCTTAGTAGTATGAACAACGTTTTTACTTGCGATATAGGTACTATAAGCCCTCGGTTCCCAAACTGTGTTCCGCGGAACTCTAAGGTTCCGTAAAACAATCTTCAGTTTTCCGCGAACTTCTTAAAGTAAAACCAGAAAAAAATATATATATCTGTCATAAAAAAGAAACCAGTAAAATGAGTGCACAAAAATTTGTGATTTGTGGAATGAGTCCTGGTGTTGTGGATTGCAAATAAGTGTTCTTATCAATTTACAGAAAAAATCTCAAAATACAAAAAAAGATTAGACAAATTAAACGAATTAAAGGCCGTGGTTTCTTTTAAAAACTGTAGATATGATCGTTTTTTTTTAGTTTGTCGAAAAGTAAAAACAAGACATTGTTGATATTTGAGCTTGGAATTACCTTAACAAATTTATTCGCATTCGCAGTTCGCGCCTCATGTGAGAGGCACTTAATAGTGTTTATTTTCAAAAATATATTTTGATTTTGTTTAGTATTCCACAGCTCAAAAAAGTTTGAAACCGCTGCTATGCTATGCTATTTGCCATCAGACTAAGACTAAGTTATTATAAATACCCGGGTACCCGACACCTAACGGCTACCTGGTACCCAGCTACCCGGGTAATACGCGGAAACTTCGGGTAACCGTTATTTCCCGATCGAACTTAAGAGCTCAATTCATAGCTTGCGACAATTTTTTTATAATTGAAAAGATATTTACGTACACTTCTGTTATTAGTATTAATATTAATACTTTATTTATTTAGGTTTTATTTTTAACAAAATTTTTTCCTGAAACACTTATAGCCCAGGAAAATTAAACTTTCTCTTCGAAAAAATTCCGACAAAGCTGAATTTTGGTAGAGAGCTTTGTTTTGACGTCATAAGCATTTTCTGAAAAGTTCCGTAAATTTGGGCCGGGGCTTAATTTTTTAGGGGGGGGGGGGGTAAACGGGGTAAAATCTAGTTTTTTCTTAATTTCTCAAAAACTATATGTTTATTTGAAAAAATGTAAAGCTACAAATTGTAGCTTATGTCATTCTACACAAAAAAGATTAACATACTTTTTTTCACAAAAGCAATAGATTCTGAGAAAATCATGCAAGAACTTCACGGGGGAGTAAATTTTGTCAAAAAATGGGCTAAAATTTTTGTACGATTTGAGTTTGGCTAAAACTCCTCTAAATAAAACCCAAGATTTTGGGATCGCCGGGGTAAGGGGAACACCGCCATCTTGAAAAAGAAAGTGATTTGGATTTTGTTCAGCACCTCAATGAAATCTCCTTTTACAACAAAATCATCAAAAAATACGAGAACATTTAGACAGTAAAATTATCTAAAAAATGAGCTATTAACTAACTCTGTGTGTTTATTTATCGTGAAGTTATAGCGTATCAAAGTAGCACTTTTTATTTTGTACTGTAAATGGAAAAATAACGGTTTTTTGTTAATATCTCAGCAGATATAATTTTTTTTTCAAAAAAGTAATGGGTTAATATTAATGCACATAAAATTTAAATCAAAAAAGAGAAAAACGTGCACGTAATTGCTTAAAAAAAATTGTATGGCAGGTAGGTACCGTTATTTTTTTTAGTTCTAGGAAAATGAAAAAAACGTGTGGGCAAAATCACTAAAAACCACTATGCACCAGGTTTTAAGAAAATTGATCCAGCCAATCAGGCTGTAGCCGAATAAATAGACAGACAGACAGAATTTTGTCATTTTAGTGTTATCTATCAACATAATGTCATGTTTGATTGTTTTCTCAAAAGTTTTTTTGCACGAATCCAAAACTTGCCTTAGTACCTAGTATATCGCAAGTAAAAATACAAAACAATAATGGTGATGCTAAAGCTCGTGAAGAACCAGCACAATACATAAAATGGAAGGTTTTAATTCCGGTGGTTGTCAAAATTGGAATTGCCAGAAATAAAAAAGAAAGCTATGAACGTGAGGATGAAAGCACACGTAAACACAACAACAAGTTGAAATTGAAACTGTCAGAAAAAAATGGCTATAAACGTGAGGATAAAATATATGTACTTAAACACATCAACCAATATTTACTGAACTTAAGTCAAAATTCTAATTATATCACCTATTGTATGTAGGTGTATTGTGAAGAACCAGAACCTTAGTGGTTACAAGTTTCGAGTGTAAATTATTTCTCTATGAAAAAGAAACATGTCATTTGGCAGGATAGCTACTGAAAAAATGAACTATGTAGGAACTATTTGATTTTTATTACTTTCTGTTGCAGATCATTTTTAAATTTCTTCGAAACATATTTTGGATAAAACATTGGTTTCTTTCATTTTAATATTTGTGATTAAAAATATTAAAATTTTGTATTCAATCAATAAAAGCAGTGTAGAAGTTTACCTATCAGAATCAAATGAAAAAATCAATTCAAATCAAAAAATAATTTGGATTTCTATTGGAATACTCTTAAAAACCTTATCATTCAAATTTGGAACTCTTTTATTTACCAAAGGTCTTCTAGCTCAGGAAATATATTGCTCACAAAATTCATGATTTATTAATATTCAATGCAAGAAACAAATCTAAAAAAATACGGCAGAAAAATCAATCACGTAGTGTGAAATAATATAAATCTATGGAAGTTACATATGTTCTACAAAAGGTTTTAACATCAGCTCTTTCGTTTTGATCACATTACATGAATTTTAATAAACTTAAAATTATATCATAAAGAACTGGCTTCTTATACATTATATAGCTTTTTCAAAATACTTATTGCTTCAAATTTGTATAGAAGTTTTGGTAAAATAAACTCAAATTTAATTAATTTATTTTTAAAAAAATATTTATTTGTTATCTTACGCAGACAAATCCATATGACTTGGGTTTCCATAGTAAAAAAGCTTTAATCCAATAAGCCTTTGTTTTATTCACATTCGGAATTTTTGTTAATTTCTTGTTAAATAAACGTAACACAATACAAACACGAAACACTTACAATGGTTAAATATTTTTTTTTATTATTATTTTGGGACCACACACTTTATACAGAAGAGACAAATGAAATCGAAAGTCTTTGCAAAAGACAATTTTAAGTCTTTCACTGGCAACAACAAAAAATGTGGCTAGTTTGGTAAGAGATTACGATTACGAGAAGCAATGTGTTTCATACAGTGGAATTTATAAACTGCACAGAGGGCGTACGGGCACGATAAAATTTATGAATTATAGAATCACGCACTATATTAAAATGTAAGCAATGTAGTCGGGCAAAACGTTTTCACTTTTATTTCTTCCACAATGGATTTGAGGGCGGGTATAGGAGTGGCTTAGTATACTAAGTGCATTTTGTGACAAACTTAAGAGTAGAGTTGGCAGAGTTAATATGTGGGAATAATTTCTTTGGTCTTGGGGTCTTAAGTTCACGTTTATGTTTGTGGTGTTGTTGATTGTTCGAACTTCCGAAGGTGAGTGCCAGCCACCGAAGACTGAAACTTTGTTTTGGCTGTTTGAATTCAGAGTGTATGAATTGGAATATGGTATATCATCAGGTAGTATATAGTAAGTATAATGGAATGGAGCCCCACTTTTGCGGTTGCTTCTGAGATTATAGCCAACTCTACAGACACCAACCACCACACAGCTGCTTAGCATTTCTCCGAAGCGCACAAGCATTTCACGGTCCACTATGTCGACTCATAATCACTTTTCCTTTTTAATGACTATTCATCGCGAAGGGGTTTTGTAATATGTTGTTGGATCAGTTGAATGAAATGACGACTAAAATCACTCGATGCTTGCTACTACCGCTGCAAAACTCTCAGCTAAAATGTAGCTACAATAAAAAAAAAATTTACCTACCTCAGCATCTGTGTGGCTTTGGATGTATTTTAAGTTTTTGTTATTTAACAGTTTCTTTTATTTTTCACTTTGTTTTTTTTTTTTTTATTTAATTTTGTTTTTTCTGTTTGTCGCTCAGCAAATTTTTAAAGAGCGAAATTATTATACGCTATGCTGAACATTTCAAGTCATTTAATTGGTACAGCAATTTTTTTTTTGAAGTGGAGGAGGTGGTGAAAGGTTGTGTTTGCATATTATTTGTTCAATTAAAAAAAAAACTCAACAATGAGATATGAAAATAAGAAATTAAAATTTAACAATCTTAGGAAATTTTTTTTTTTTGGAATCACAGTCTTAATAAAAAGAAGAAAATGGAAATCACATAAAAAAGAAATGTCAATTTTAATAAAAAACGAGCTCAAGAAAAAAACATCCAAATTGACTTGGAAACATCACCCAAAAATTGTGTCACCCAAAAGCAAAGATGAAATTAGAATTAGGACTTTGCACACCCCGGCAATGACAATATTTTAATGATTTCGAAAAAAAGGGTCTCTCTCCACGAGCCCTCCCAAATGGCCTTCCACAAGCTCAGTAATTGAGTTAGTAACTCTGTGGACTTAATATTAACCCACTGAAGATAGAACTGATACTGTTAACAAGGAAAATGTTAAAGAAAGAAAAAAAAACCTCAAAAAATCCTTTCTACACTTGCAATAGAATTTTTGATAAAAGATAGTTTGTGTCCCAGCCCTAGAACCACTCATTGAATTTAAACAGCAATAATAAGGACACATTTTCTAAACTATATGCATACATGGTCTTGTAGTCAGCCTCAGATAAGGAAACCATTCTTAAAATCATGAAAACCATCTTAGCTGATGGTTCGAAGACTTCCGAAGGGGTTGAATCAACCACTCAGATGATAACCCACCTATAAAAAGGCTTATAAAGCTCAACGAATACCAACTGGTAAAACGTTTAGCGAGATAAGTAAAGAATACTAAATTTAACAAACACAGTGGAAGATGGGCTCCAGGATTTACGGATTAACACGGGAATGAAATTGCAGATGAGCTGGCCAAAAACTTTTCATCTCTTGATCCAAGCCAAACCAAGAAGCAAGAAGAAAGTAGAATTCACTAGAGTTTACCTTGAGGCTGCAGATGTCGGATGGCCATATATCGACACTTGTTGGGTGTCGTGTCAAGGAATGCATCAACAAATATTTCAAAAAAAAAACTGAATACCTACATCAGCGATGGTGAACCAATAATACGCATGCCATTGGTGGCACGTGACGAAATATTTTGGGTACGTAATTTGAGCGGCAGCATCAGAAATCTACTTCGAGCTTAGATTTCTTCTTAAACCTGCTTGAAAATGCCAAAGTTTGATATATGGAAAATATTTTGGTCTTGTTATGGGTGTGACGTGTAAGCCCTTATTTTTAAAATTAAATAACACTAACGATTCCCTTGGAAACCAGTGGTCTGGTGACTCAAGTTCAGCTTGCATTTTGCTTAACGTGACAAAATACAGCCCTGATAAAAAACTACATGGAATATCGAGTGTGCAACAACAGTAGCCGTACCCAGAAAGTTCTTTCGTTGTTTTTCTTCATTTCTTAGTTTTTCAGTTAACCTGAAATTTCCGTTTTATTTAACTTTAATTAATTAAAAACTGTAAATTTCAAAATAAGTTAGTCAGCCTTATTCAGATTTTCACCCGAACCACATTCCACTCGGAAAAATTGAATTTTGACTATCACCTATTTTGAGATTCACCCGGAAAACGAAAATTCCCCCTTTTTGTGAGTAGGTTCTCATTTCGGTCAAAAATTTTCTTAATTTAGAGCTTAAATTGTCACTTAACTTTTGACGACGAAGAGAAGAAATAAAATGCTGCACAATATGAAGTTTTTATTTTTTTTTTCTAGTAGTCACTAGAAAACTAGATGAAGACTGTATGTCGGCACGCCCGATACATTTCAAATTATTGAAAGTATAAAAAATTAGAACAGTGGGCATGGTTAGTAGGCAAAATTTTTTCCCCCATTCAAGCAGGGTGGGAAATTTTCCCAACATAAATATTTAAAATGGAAAAAAAATATAATGACACATAATAGCATTACTTAAAATATTATTTTGTACCTTTTTTATAATCCAGAAGTTCATCCAAAAAAATGGTATTATTCCATTTTCTCAAAAACTAGAAAACATAAAACCATATTCATAACTCTAAACGCGTGAATTGATATTTTAAGAGTTTCAAAAGCTAAAAGCCAATTAAGTACTTACCTACATACACTCCTCGTCAACTGAATACGCACAAACATTTTTGAATAATTTTATCCATTTTTTCCAAACAGTGATGGTTATTATGCCATCTGTTGATGGTAAAAATGTTCGTAACATATAAATAACAGAATTTCAAAGTTTTATCCAAAAACAACCGTGAGTTTTTCCTTCAACCACTTCCAAAGTGTAACTTATACAAAGTAGAAGTTTTTTTTTGAGTCAACTGAATAGGTACAAAAATTAAAATTGGTATTGGAATGGAATGAAACAAGTTTTTGTTTAAGTTTAGTAGTGGGTACTTCCACCTTTATTTTTAATTACTTCGTAAATTCGATCCGGCATGGAATCGTACAGCTTTTTAATGTAATTTAACGAAATTTCGCTCCACGCTAATTTGATTGCAGAAATTAAGGTTTCTTTGTCTTCGAACTGACGACCACCCTCATAAACTTTGCGTACTAACCATCCCCAGACATTTTCTATGATGTTTATATCAGGTGAGTACGGCGGCCATTGAAGCAACTGCACTTGTTGCTCCTCTATCCATGTTTTTTTTATGCGCGCTGAGTGAATAGGCGCATTATCATGTTGGTAGGTCCAGTTTATGGGTCCAAAGATGTTAGAAAATTTAGGAAAATTTCTTTCCAAAATTACTTTATACCCAGCTGCTGTCATTCTTGATGTTACAACCTCGAGCTCAACTGTTCCATAATAACTGACTGCTCCCCATATCATGACACCTCCTTCACGACTATGATGGCGCTTTAAAAATCTTTTTTCTTTTCTTAAGTCGTGAAAATAGAAGTCGAACCCATCAGGGCCATCGAAATTAAACTTTTTTTCATCTGAAAAAAACACGTGATACCATTCTTTTTTCCAACTCATGTGAAGTCTTGAAAAATCTAATCGCAACATTTTCCGTCTCTCGTCAAGTGGTGGTTTTTTCTTAAGTTTCATTCGTTTAAGATGGCTTGAGTTGTTGATTACTCTTAAACCTGTTGAGCAACTTGCGTTTACGCCGACTTTTTGTTTTATTTTTGCCACAGAATCAGAAGAATTTGATGCATATCTTAAAATTCTTCGTCTCTCAGCTGCTGTTGTTGCTGTTTTCTTACCTCCCTTCATGTTTTTGCCGTATGCATCTTTATTTTTCAAGTAAGAATAAACTACATTAAAACTTCGGCCAACTTTATCAGCTATTGCACGTCCAGTTAGGCCTTGGTCTCTAAGTAAATCGATTTTAGCTTTTTCAACACTGTTAAGACACGTAGATCTACCCATTTGTCTTAAAATTTGAAATCAAGAATTAAATTTTACTGAAAACACTAAAATCGTTAATTTAAACTGTCAAGCACTCCAAAAAACTTATAAACAACGAAGAAAATGGCGTTGTACCTATTCAGTTGACTAGAAAAAAAACTCCTACTTTGCATATAAAACATTTTGCAAGTGGTTGAAGAAAAACTCACGGTTTTTTTTGGATAATTCTTTCGGAATTATCTGCTTAACATCTTAAGGGAAAAGTTAGCATCAACAGATGGCATAATAACCATCACTGTTTGGAAAAAATGGATAAAGTATATTAAAAAATGTTTGTGCGTATTCAATTGACGAGGAATGTATCTACTTAATTACTTAGAAGTAAATAAAAATCGTTTGTTTTTTTTTTTATAAAATTTTGAGTATTGACTATTTTTGTCGGAAAAAATCCAGTCTCTAATTCATTTCATTAGGATGTTCCTTTTTTTCTACTTTCAATAAAACATAGACAACTAATATGTTTTTTTTTTAGTTTTTGAAGGAACCTCTATCTTTTTTTTTACAATAAAAAAAGTCTTTCTTCCGTAACAAAGTAAAATCCTTAACTGAGGGACCAAATTATTTACTTTTAATTTGTTTGTTGCACTTAAAAAGTGTATATTTGTCGTCTTAGAACCGTCACCGTCCATCGTAACATAATACAGGGCTTCCGCCGGGATGATATATATGGCCGCCATTTTGATAAATATTAGTCTTGACAGTTCATATTTGGCAGTCGTGAAGTAGACTCATTGTAAATTATTTTTTATTGGAAAAATATTCGATAAACCAACGTGTTTTAATTGTTAAAACATTTTATCAAAATCAATCATCGATTACTGTGACGATGAGAAAGTTGCGTGAAATTTTTTGAAGAAACAACAAAACACACTATTTATCGTGTAGTGAATGATTTCGAAGAAAGAGGGTCTGTAGGTAATAGACCCAATCATGGACCACAAGGTACTGCAAGATCGGCTGAAAATATTACTGCTGCTCAAGGAAGTGTTCAAAACAATCCATCAACCTCAATTCGACGCCGTGCTCAGGAGCTTGGTCTTCAAAGAACAACTTTGAAAACTTTTTAACGCTACAACTGCATGCTTTGGGCTTGATTGACATGTGGTGTCCACAAGACGGTGCCACATCGCACACAGCCAGGATTACAATGGAATTACTGTGAGACCTCTTTCCACAACAAGTTATTTCAAGAAATAGGGATGTTGATTGGCCTCCACGGTCGGCTGATTTGACTGCTCCGGACTTATTTTTGTGGCGATATCTGAAAAGCAATGTGTATGCAAACAAACCAGAAACACTGGAGCAACTCAAACAAAATATTCGTGTTGGACTTAATGAAATACCGCGTGAAATGTGTGAGAATGTAATGAAAAATGTGCTCAAAAGGACTCGCATTTGTGAGACTAACAGAGGCGGACATTTACCTGATAGTAATATCACTTTGGAGCGAATATTTCCTCAACCATAGGATGAAAAAAAAAATGGCTTCGATGTGTCAATTGGGTTTGAATAGACCTTTCCATTAACGTATGGCACGATTTATTTCATGAACTTTGAAAAAAAAGTTGTTTTTTCCGAAATCCATGAAAAATTTTTGTGACTAAATTTTTACATTTTTGGAAAGGTGGACTAATTTCCTATTCAAAACTGAAAACTGCAACAATTTTGAAAGCTCGGTTCGTTAGATATTCGCATTTTACGGATTGCGTAAGAATTCAGAAAAATTTCATTGGATGCAAATATCTAATGAACTAGACATTGCAGAAGCTTTCGGTTTTTAGAAACAGATAGCTTTTAGATAGACAATGAAGAGTTTGAAAACCAAAAGCATTTGCATGGCTTGATGGTGAAAATATACCTATCCAAAGGCATTTTCAGGCTAAATGAAAATAATCGACTATCACTTTGAATGCCGTTATTACGAAAACTATGAATTAACATAAGCTCTTATTTTCAGTTTTGGAAAGCTCTGGTAAATTTCAATACAACATTTTTTGTTTTATGCTTTTTGAAGGCTTTGTTTCGGAAATATCGCCATCCAAAGACATTAAAGAAGGTAATTGGAGTCAGAAAGTCGTTAAAATCAGGTAAAGTCGCTTTGGATACGAAAATTTGAACAAAAACACCTCAAAATAATTTTTTTCTGGCGTTTTTGAAAAGGTGGGCTCATTTTCTACTCAACACTGAAAACCGCATCAATTTTGAAGGCTCGGTTTAGGAAATATAGCCATTCAAAGGCATTAGGGTAGGTAGTTTCGGGCAGCAAACTATTGTATTCCATACATAATTGCCGACATTAAATAAAACATTTATCAATATAAGATCCATTCTCAGACTATATAATTTTTGTTCTAATTTATCTGATATTTTTAAAATAGATTATTTCGGGGCCACGAAAAAAAGCCAAGCGAAATAAGGCCAAATTCGAAAATTTTTAGGTGGTAGTGGCTGGAAAATGTTTCAAAACCGTTGTGTTGGCATGGACAGTCCTACGCATCAACCGTTATGCCACGAGGTACTATGTACTACTACTGTGCGTTTTCAGAAAAAAAAAAAATAAGATTTTTCTTGACGACTTTTTAAGATTTGTATAGGTAGGTAGAAATGGTGGCACGGGCGTAACACTCGCCCAGTACATAATCAGCGCTGAATTGCGCCGTTTTGATACCATAACTCGTTTGACTTGATTTCTTCGGGAGTCTTCCGGATACATGATTGAATGCGAGATCTCCACCTGGGCCTCCGTATGCCCACTCGGCATGACCGGAGGTTTCCAGTGGAGAACAGCATCCACCATGAGCCCAGAGTTCTTTGATTTGAATTAGAATGGATTTGGAATATGGTTTTAGTATATTTTGGGCTAGCACCAACGTCAAGAAGCGGGACTTAAGACACTCAGTCGATTGGATCGCATCTCGCCCAAGTCCAGCTGCGATATGCCGAGCTCAGCAGATAGCAGAACGACTGGAGTGCGAAGGATCCAGCTGATGATCGCTGTCATTGAGCATCATGAAAACCAGCGGAGGCCTATATTTCGATTGCTCACGGTCTTGGTGTCCGGGGGGGAACATGATACAGAAGCAACCGATTTTGTCTTAGATCCATTTTGTCGCGTTAAGAAAGGAAATCAAGTTTTTGATTTTCATTTCAGAAAGTTCTTTGAGGTCGTCTAAAAATGCCACTCCAAACGAATGCTCTCATTCTAGCCAGAGCAGGACATTTACAGAGAAAGTGAAGGACTGTTTCCTTTTCTTGCTGATCATTGCAGCTACGGCAGTGAGTATGTGTAAGGAATACCCAGTCTTGCTGCATGTACCCTTACTGGCCAATGTCCAGTACAGGTTGCAACGACCCTAGCTATGTCTCGCCTGGGTCTACATAGCAGATCAATTGTTCTGGATTTATTATAGGTGGGCCAGATCTTTCTGGATATTTTGCATTCGGTCAAGCTATTCCACCTACGATTGGATTCACTAAGGAAGATTGACAGTAAATTGCCCATCACAACTCCCAGGGGGATGTTGACTCTTTCCGCAAGTGAGTTGTGAAGGGCTGATCCTTGTCTGGCCAGTTCATCTGTCCGTTCATTCCCTTTAATGCCCCTATGGCCAGTTACTCCGATAAGGGTGACCTTGCGGTTAATATTAAGGGTTGTGAGCTCCTGAGCTCCTCCCGGCATTTTTGGACCAGTTTAGAGGATGATATAGCCGAATCAATGGCTTTGACAGCTGCCTGACTGTCTGTGAGGATAGCTGTATTACGATTTTGGTTTGGATCTAGTTTAAGTATCCTGCATGCCTCCCTAATTGCAAGTACTTCAGCTTGAAACACACTAGAATAATCGGGTAGAAGAAAGGACCTTGAGATATTAAGAGACTCAGAAAAGATTCCTGAACCACCAGTATAGATAGTTGTGTCGAGGTCTCTCGTCACGACGTCATCATCCCAGTCCTTTCTGGATGGGAATAAAACTTTAAAATCTTTACTGAGTTTCATTGTAGGCGTGCGGTAGTCAGTAGGAGTTGGAATCAAATTTGTGATATTGCTGTGGCCATAAGGCTTGGCAACCCAACAATTTGATTCTTTAAGTCTTAATACAATACAAGATACTAAATATTTAATGTGCAGATCGAGTGGTAATAGGTGCACAAAAACACTTAAGGCATCCGTTGGGCAAGATCGAAGAGCACTTGTGCTACAAACGCTCGCTGTTCGTTGAACCTTTTTAAGTTTGTCGATGTTATATGCTCTGTTAAGTGCGGGCCACCAGACAATCGAATCATACTCGTAAGTTAAAATCGGCCGTACAACGGCTGTATACGTCCACAAAATCATCTTCGATTGAAGGCCCCATTTTTTACCAAAGGTTTTGCTACAAGCGTAAAAAGCTATGCAGGTCTCCCTTACCTGATATTCGATTCCAGTTTAACTTAGGGTCAAGGATGACACCAAGATTCTTTGCACTGGTTGATAGTGAGAGTGGTATGCCGTTAAGACGGGGTGGAGTCAAGGGATGTATCTTAGTTTTGGTAATAAAAAGCTTCAGCTAAGTTTTGCTCTGGTTGACTCCAAGACCACAGCTCGTAGCCCAGTTGCTAACCTTTCTCAGAGCCATTTCTGTGATTTCGCTTATCACAGCAGTGAACTTACCGGATACCAATATCACCAAATCGTGCGCATATGCGACCGCCTTCACACCACATCTCTCCAGTTTAACGAGGATTTTATTTATGACTAGTTGCCATAGAAGTGGTGAAAGAACCCCACCCTGTGGTGTTCCTCTATTAACGTGTTTTGTCGAGTTTGCATTACCTAAAGTGCCATGAATCCTTCTGTCGTTGAGCATGGATATTATCCATTCTCTGATGTAGTCCTCTACCCCAAAGTCAACGAGTGCCTCAAGAATGGATTCGGTTAGCACGTTATTAAAGGCCCCTTCTACATCTAAGGAAGTGGCTAGGGTATATTCTTTATAAGATTTGTATAGTGGGTACAAAGGCCGCAGCCAGGGGAGGGATTAACGGGATTACTTCTTAAGTCAGCTAAAATTGAGATTTAAAAACAATTAGTCCAAACTTTAATCCTCTGCATTCTGAATCTCTCAATTCATTGCAAACAATTTTTTAAAATCTTATGAAGAAAAGGTTTATTTAAAAAAAAAATAGATCGTGTCAATTTTAAATTTAAAGGCTGAATTCATCCTTTCTAGGGTAGACAAAATATCATAAGCAACTAGATACAAGCGTCTCTTAAAATTTTGGTGATTTTAGCGGTTTCAAGAAGTCTAAAAATTTACCTAAGAAACTCTACCGATGAAGGTAGAAACAGGGTTGGTGTTTATGTAAATTCATCGAAAAATTAAGACACTAACACTGAGGAAGTTATGTTATGGGAAGTGTTTCTTATGGGAATCAATATATTTTTTGACTTTGGAGATGCAAAAAAAAACTTTTTTTAAATTAGTGGAAAATAATCTGTGCATAATATTGTAACTATAATATTCAATGCGAAAAATATTTGCCCCAGCCAAGGCCACCCATTGAGTTATTAATTTAAGTACTAAAACAATTATTTTTGGATACCAAGGCATTATTTGCATGCAAATAGTTTTTGCTTCCAAAAATAATGATTTACCATTTTTAGGCCTATAGTTTATTAAGTATAAGGGTACATTAATGACTTAATGGGTGGTTTAGACCGAGGCAAATATTGTTTGCCTTGAATAAAATACAATTTAGTGCATAAAATAGGTGAAAAATTACTTTGAAAATTTTGATTTTTTTCGTATAGGAACTGTAAACTAGGCTCAACGATGATTTTGGTTGCGCAAAACAATGTCACTGACATAATTTTGCTGAAAAAATGCACTTGGGACTTTTATTTGCTTTTGTATAGAATCACATTTTTGTGTAAATTGTAAACTGAAGACGGACACATACATTTTGTTACAAGCACGGCCATTTTTTCTTGATGAATTTTTTTTTTCAGCATTAACCAATTTTTCGAAAAATTCTATAACCTTCCCTTTAAATAATTGTCTAGCTACGGCCTTTTACGGTTTTTGTATGAAAGTAAAAAATTTAAATATATATATTTTAAAAATCCTTAGAAAATATTCTTACATACAAGATTTTTGCATAAAAAATATAATCAAAATCAGTTAAACTGAACTTAATACAAATTGCGTATGAAAAGGCCTTAATTATGTCACTGATGAGTCCAAGCGAGTGAGACGAATGTAACGCCAATTTGTAGGACAAAAGGCCATCAATTATACATTAGGTACCTACCGTTTTTAAGAAAATTTAAAATAAAAAAATGGTTCTATCGGAGACACCATTAATAAAAATCGGGTGAGAATTGAGTAACTACCCAAAAATTAAGCATTTACTGAAAGTACCTACATAATTCAAACCAGATATTCATAAGAAAATTTTCACATGAGATGGCCTTAATTTCTGTCTAAAAAATCCTTTTCCTTGTTATTCACGCTTTCTATGACTTTTCATTTGACATATTAAGTTTGTTCGTTGAAGTTTACCCAGGTTTGACCCAGGTTTTCTTGACAATCCCAAGAATTGCCAGCAAAACCAGGGTTTTTCGGTTCTCAAAAAATACCAAACGGCTTTCAATTGTGTTGTTGAGATAAGCAAGAAACAAAATTTGATTTAAAAATGAAAAAAAAACTAAAGTTTCCATTTTCCATTTCTATATGTTATTATTTAAGTAAATTTGTGTATTCCTTGAATTTCCTGCTGCACATGAATCCACAACAACAAAAAATGCTTCAGTGCCTCTGCCACGCAAAAAACATAGTTCTACTTCAGGGCGAGTTAAAATCAGAATTTGTTCGTCAGGGTTAGTTCAGTTTTTTTTTCAAAAAATGCTTTGGGGCGACCCTAGGGTGACTTCAGGGCTCAACGAACAAACCTAGTATAAAATCATCACTACCTTACAAGCTTCAATGCTTGCAGCCACCTTATTCGATTGAACCACTTGAGCAAATTCATGTGATCTATTCGTGGTTTTTTTAATTTAATTTAGCTGCTGATCACAAAAGTTTATAGAAGTGTATAAAATTTACTATTTTTATGTGTTGCACTTAATTTTTAACTCAAGTTTCAAATCATTATATAGATTTGTATGTACATACTTCAAAAAGCAATAATTATTATTCATTCTTTCAACTAAAATTGAGTGACTCTGACTCATTTGGCATGTTCAATGTTGCGGGATTTCCCTTTTGTTGCTCAATGCTATACCATAATCAAGATATTGATTTTTTTTTGGCAAACAACTTATTTGGCAATCGAAATCAATGCCATACAATTTACATTCATACATACATGTCAACTCGGATATCGTCAAAAGGGGAAATAATAATAATTGTAGGTTCTCCGAAACGTACATATATTCAAGACGAAGGTCAAAATATAATAATATTATGTTAATTAGGTAATAAGGTATTCGTGATTCGTACGAAAAAATATTAGTAAATTTAAAACTATTTGAAACGCTAAATAGTTAATTATTTCAGAGCATCTCAGCTTTAAAGGAAAAAACATTGATATGACTTCTTTTAAAGTTTAAACTTTAACTTCGGTATTTCCATTTATTGTTGTTTTATTTGTCATAATACTAAACAGACTAAGGTCAAGTTTTCACAGCTGATCATCTTTAATCATTGTTTATTACAATTGCAACTGGTAAATCATCGAATGTGCTTGTCAGCCAAAAGTGCAATCAAATAATCTATGCAATTTTAGTTTTTACTCATCGAAATTTTCCCGTGGGTAGGTGCAAAACCTGCATAAGGCTCTATGAGGACCGAAAAACGCGTGCTTAAAGCTGTGTGAGATTCTAACAACACTAAAACCACCTCCACTTCCCGATTACTTATCTAGCAATTTATTTTTAACGAAGTTAAGTAACGTGTTGCAGGCTACTTTCCGGTGAAAGTTCCTGCTTAATCCGCGATTTTAAAGCGGTTCTTTGTTCACCGCACCAAGTCGGAAGGTTTTGTTCTTCTCAGATGGCGTACTAAACTTGAAGAATGTCAATGATCGTTGAATTAGCGTGTTCTAATTGTCGATTTCTATGTTTTCGCGCGAAACTACGGTCCCGGACCGTAGGAATCCCGAGATCCCTGCGAAGATCTTCGTTTCTTATATACCACGGAGCATTTACAAATTACCTAAGAAATTAATTCTCAAACGTTTGCAAGTTATTTAAGTTTGTATCACAGGTACAACCCCAAAGTTGTATACCATAAGTCCAAACAGGTTTAAGTACCTATCTGTATAAAATCAATTTATTTTCAATACTAAGCTTTGAATATTTACCGAGTAACCAGTTCATATATCTTAATTTACTTTTTAGTTCTTCGCATTTCTTTTTTACGTGCGGCTTCCATTTTAATTTCGCGTCTAGAGTCATTCCCAGATACTTTGCCTCATTTGCAAATGGAACACGAGCGGTATTAAGAAAGACGGGTAATCTATTTATTTTTTTATACGCGCTATTTTTTGAGCGCTATTCGCCATGTTTTTGTCCACTCATTGACATTGTTAAGAGCATTTTGTAGTTTAATTGTAGCTTCGCTAATCGTTTTGCCTCCTGCAAGTATTGCATTATCGTCAGCAAACGTGGCTACAATAGTGTCTTCTGTTTGAGGTATATCGCGTGTAAATAATAGGTACAGAACTGGACCTAATATACTTCCTTGTGGTATCCCAGCCACTATTTCTTTAAAATCAGAATAGTCATTTCCCTGGCTTGCACGGAAAAGTCTTTCATCTAGACATCCGTTTGGAATGTTGTAAAGTCCTTCAGGCAGAACTTGTCTTAATTTTAATTTGAGGTCTTGGTGCCACACTTTGTCAAACGCTTGCAAAAAGACTGTTAAACAGGGCTACCAGCAGGGTGATACAATCGAGTTGGCTCGATACAATCGAGTACAGCCTGTTCCTTATTTAGTTCAAACAAAAAACAAACAACTGACAACCAAATTAGGAAGTACCTATCCTCGATTGTTCGCTGGAATTCCCAATTAGCCGTCGTTTGACGTTTAAAATGTGTTTGAGTTATTTTCGCAATAAATTTAGTAGCATTGATTTTTAAAGCAAATGTGAAAGCTCGCTATTGATTTTATATCGTGATTATGGGAATTCGGTACATCATTCGCTTTTAAGCGAACATTCGATTCGCTATTCATAATGAGGACCTACGTCAGTAATTCTATGCGCTTGATCAATTATCGAATGCTTGTTTTTAAATCCGAACTGATGTTCAGGTATTAATTGTTTCCTTTCTATTTATTATCGGCTGCAGGTGCAAGAGTAGTATTCTTTCAAAAACTTTTGATATTATAGGATGAAGCGAGATCGGCCTGTAAGACTTCTTTTCGTAGGATGGTTTGCCAGGTTTCAAAACCATTATGACTTCCGCAACTTTCCATTGGCTCAGAACATGTTATAACCTCGAAGCGGTATTATATATGTAAAGGAGATTAATAAATCCATTACGAAGGATCATTTTAGCTTATATATGCAACAAAAAAGTTAGCAAATGAATGGGGCCCTATTACGTAAAACGATTATCGTTAAAATTCTATCGTTATCGTTTAAATGCTATTAAACAAAACGAGAATCGTTTTTATTTAACGATACTCGTTGTACCTTACGACTGACATTTTGCAGTCGTACAGCAAAATCGTTTTACATAATCGATCTGCGTCGTGACTATCGTTTACTTCAGTATCGTTAACTTGCCGTTTGTTTCGTAATACGTAATAGGCCCCCTGGTTTTGTTCACTCCGGAACACCTTTAGTGGGTGAGTTTACGGAAAAACAACGGCTCAAAAATGTTTTCGAAAAATTTCAATTGTAAAGAAAAAAATATTCAGCCCTATTGTGGTGAGTTTCACGTGAACAACATTCCACGCGGACAATTGAATTTCACTTTTCGCCTATTGTGAGTTTCACCCGAAAAACGAAAATTCCCCTCTTTTGCGATCTCATTTCGTAATTATTCGTAACTAGAGCTTTAATTCTCACTAATTTTTTGACGGCGAACGAAAGAAACATAGAGGCTACTTACTGGTGCTTTTGTGCAAGTTTTGTATTTATTTTAGGCCAAGGGCAAGTTCAGGCGAAACTCATAATAGCTTTTCAAATTCCGGGGGAATAAAATTTTTTGGGTGAAATATTTTCCGGGTGAAACTCACAATAAGGCTGATTATGACCAAAGTTGTAGATAATTAATTTTTGAAAAACTTTTATTAGGTGCATTTTAAATTTAAAGTTGAAAATAATCGAGTTATTTAACAAGAACTCATTTTTCTAAAATCCAAGATGGCGGCCAACGCAATAGGGATAGGATAGGACCTGGGTTATTTTTTGTAGACCCTTTATCAGCCCTCCTAACGAATAAAATCAACAAATACCTCTTTATAATTTCTTGCATTTCAAATGTACATTCCAACTTGGCTATTGACCTTTTTACAAAATTACCAATAAATCAAAATTACATACATGTGACACAAGAGGCAACCATATAATTACCTTTCTCATCATCATTACCTATAGATGCAAAGAGAAGATGCCAACAAAAGTCCTTTAGTCTAAAACTTTAACGAGTTGTTCAAACTTATCCTGCCTGCTGTGCCTGCGACTTAACCTGATGAAATACACAAAATTATATTTTGTTCTCCCTGCTTGCCACTCAGCTAAAGTGGCATAGTGATGGCAGAATTGAATGTGATGAGGGCGTCGCTTGTTTTAATTTTTTATTTAATGACCTGACCCCACATAATTTTGTTGCCTAAATCAATTGTAATATGGGCACAAAATTTCAACGTCCTAGGTATAATAGAAGGCGGTGATCAAGCGACTTACTATTCTTATGTTTTGCTAGAAAATCCTCTTTGTAAATGTTGGTGTATCCTGGGTTTCCCCAAATTCGTTTTGAGTTTTGTAGAGTGATTTATTGAAGAATTCGAAAAATGTTATCGAGTTACATCGCAACAATTTCCACAAGAAATCAGGTCACGTGACCCCTCACAACGGGATAATCGGGCTGTATATAATTTTTTGTATTAAAAAAAAAACAAAAATGATTTGAATTTTCAATCGACCGAACGCAAACATGTAGCGTTTTCAAAACACGTTTACACCTTTCACGTAAAAAACGTCAAACAATACGGGAAGTTCCGGTTTTCAAATCAAAATTAGAACAACCATGTATTAACAGTTTCTTCGGAAAGTATAACTTAACAATTTACATTTCCTTGCCAATTGTTCAGTTTAAGTACCCAACTGTACTCTACTTTTAAATAAAACACATGTTTTGATTTTATATACCAATACTTATCATTCATTCATTTTATTTCATTCTTTTTTTTTCGTCTTTCGTCGGTTTTAATATTTTATCAATCTTACACATTTCTTTTCTTATCATTAAAATAGAATAAATTAAATATAGTCTAAAAATTAAGAGAAACACATGTATTTTTTGTTTTGTTTTTAATGTATAAAATAAACTTTATAATATTCTTGCTGCGTTTAAAATCTTTAAAAATTTATTCATATTTAGTATTTTACTTTTGCTCCTACAAATATTTATACGTTCTTGTATATATATATGACAATCACTCGTGTTCAAAAATCAGTACACGAAAGCTTGTAGTTTATCCGAACTACAAACGATATTTCCTTCTGATATTTTCATATTATCATTTCAAGTTTTCCTTTATTTTTTCAAAGGCTTCTTTTTTTTAACACAATTTTTTTCTTTCTTTTTTAACTTTATACTCGTTTATCATTAATCTTTTATATAGCATTATGAAACTTTGTGTGTACGTTAGTTACAATAATTCTCAGCTAAGCTTTTCCTCTTCTTTAAATCGAATTTTCAAATACCTTAAATCATATATTTTTTTTTTTTTTTAATTAGATTGATAAAAATAATCAAATTAATACTTTGTAAATATAAAAAAATTTATAAATAACCATTTAAAATGTTTTTTGTTTCTTTTCCCTTTTTATTTTTAATTGGTAACACCCACTTTATCGCTCTTACTAACTAAAAATCCACTCATAAAAGATTAAAATAAAAATATTTATGTAAAAATAAAAATAATTTCTTTTTTAATATGATTTAAAAAAAAAAATAATAAAATATTAAACAGAAAAATAATACATTGCAACTAAATATGACTAAGAATTTCATTTGTTATTTTGTTTTGATTCAAAGCAAAGAAATCAATGTAATGGGATAGGTATATGTACGATAAAATGAATTATTAAATTATTATTAAACTTAAATAAATATAAATATTTGTTCGAAAAAAAATATAAACAGATTTCGAAGATATAGGGGAACGTTAAACAAAAGTGTGGAATATATACTGAAATAGTTTTATAAAATACTTTCTTTTCATCATGATACAACATCGTGCATGCATACATGCATACATAATTTAGGTATATATAAGTTGTAAATTTTAACTTACTTAAAAAACATAACTTAATTGATATGATTCGAGAGCTCAGCATCAGCAATGTTGGCAAATTATCAATATTTTAGTTTGAAAAGTGTGCTGATAGCAGAAGTTAGCGCTTTTTGTATCAAGAAATCTTTTGTATCTTGTCAAATCTTTTTAAATATATGTACCAACCAAAAAAAGTTAGTTAATTATTATTATTCGATCAACTTTTCACATTATCAGCCATATTTATTCCAGTTTCTTGGGATATATGTAATACGACTGTATATCGTCGGCTTAGAGTGAAAAGCGGCTAAATCCACATTTACCATTTCAAAAATTGCTAAAAATACACAATCACATCTTTTCAATTTCACTGAATTTAGCAAAAACGACTGTAGAAAAATACTTAATGCAATTTTAGATCTATTCCAATAATACGAACAAAATGCTTAATAGGAGTAAGCTGGTTTTCATATGTACATCCGCGCTCAAAAAAAAAACTCCCATTCGACTTAAATGGCATTTTTAAAATAGTCTTAGCCTTATGTACGTTGAAGAGACTAAAACAAATTTGTCTCGAAACAAAGACAACTCAATGGGCTTTTTCAAACCAAATTTTATGACGAAAACAATTTTTTTGAAAACCCTTTGATGGTTTATTTCAAATTTGATTTCACTTCGCTTTGAAGTATGAAGAACTAGGCTTGAGAAGAAAAAACTAGCGCAATGGAATTAAGCAGGCTTATTGTAAGTGTCACATGGAAAATATTTCACCTGAAAAATCTGTGTTTCCCCTGAATTTTAAAAGCTTTTATAAATTTCGGCTGAACTTCTCGCGCAAAGATCACCAGTAGCCCCTGTTTTTCTTTTGTTCGCCGTCAAAAAATAAGTGACAATTAAAGCTTTTAATTACGAAACATTTCACCCGAAATGAGTATTCACAAAAAAGAGGATGAAATTCAAATTAGGTGTGAACAGTGAAGTATCAATTTTTTCCGCGTGGAATGTTGTTCACGTGAAACTCACAATAAGGCTTTTAACTTTTGGCCAGATGTATGATAATTATGCCTTTATTACGATTGTCAATTATCAAAAATAATATTTGACGTTATGGAATAAAATTCATGAATGCAAAGTTAATGGCGTTTTTTATTGGTAATCCGGAAGAATCATCGTGTGTGCATGCTTCTGGTTTCGATTGTGAAATCAAATCCCAAGGCATTTTTTCTTCTTTTCATAATAAGAACTGTCACTTTGGCACTATTAAAAATGCAACAAGATTTATCTATTGGGGAAAATTTCATTTGTACACGTAATTATTAGCTGTGATTTATTATCGCTCATAACCCTTATGGGTCACCTCGTGAAAATAAAACGATGTGGGTTAGTGCCAAAACCAGAAAATATCAATTATCAAGAAGCCAATCTTTCGTACGTTTCACCCTCCAAAGCCCATTTGTTTGCATTGTTGTATTTGTAATTTCACTTCGTGTGAAATTAGATGTGAATTGAATAGATGTGAATTGCAACAACAAGACCTGGGGTGCCAGCACGTAACTTGAAACAATTGAGTTGCTACAATCGAGCATAGGTTGTTCCTTATTTGGTTCAGTTGAATAGAAAACAATCGACTGATCTAAATAAAGAATCACCGGTGCTCGATTGTATCGACTTAACCCGATTGTGTCAAGTTACGTGCTAGAGACCCCCTGTCCTGAATGATTGGCTGAATCAACGAGTTGCTTCTATGTGTGGGTTTTCACTGTTTTTCACTAATACATACTTTGCAAATCATTGACATATTATATAAGGACTGCTAGCAGCCAAAATACGATGGTTCCACTTTTTATAGTCGCAACACTAGCGCCAAACTCCGAAAAAAACATTGGACATTTGAGTCACACCAGTGCTGAGGGGTATTTTTTAAGACCATCAAAATATCCAAATATGTCCTTTTTTAAAGCCATTCAATTTTGTATTAAAAAAGAAAAGGGATTTTTTGCCTGATCCCCTTAGCACTACGCCAATCATTGAATTTCTGTTACAGTAAATGGCAAGGTTTCTTATAAAAAATACGAAAAGGTGACCCTAGTTTCTATGAATTAAAATTCATTTATGCACAAATCTGCAGCAGATGGCTGCAGAAATATTTTATATTTTCACCGGAAGGCCTGAATTTGTCGCTAACCTCGACCGTTTTAATTGGGGTCATTTTCTTAGCACACTTTGTATGGAAATGTCATTGAAAACTTGTATCTGGGTTATTAAAATAAACCTCGATAGAAACCTGGATCCCATGTTGTTTTTTTATTACGTGTAAAAAGATAACCTCGACATAGACCTGGAGATAATAGAACGCAGCTATTATCAACATTAGAAATTATCGTGAGTAAAGTTTCCCTCCGTTAAAAATTGGTAACGCTTGAATGATGCTTGAAAGTTTCCCTTGAAATTTATTAGTATCGGAAATATGTAGGTTTTCCAGCGAAATTTGGTTTTCTTCCCAATAGTAGACAAAATTTAGAGGGAATAAAAATAAAATTTCGGGAGATATAAAAACCTCCTCGAGATTCCCAATAGAACTCATTGCTTTCTTTTATAAAAATGTTCGCTTTGACGTACAAGGAACTTATAGCGAAATGCTTATTATGAGTGCATCAAAGTAGAATCAAATGTTAGGACATCCGACTTATTGCCACTGAATTTCATAGATCTTTGACAATCGTAATATTGGTGTGAGTATTGAGCTCTTTAAATGTACTTGCATATCTATTACCAAAGCATTATACAAGATTAATTTCATTAATCTAATATATATAGTTTTTTGTATAAATGTAAGTTATGCTTTTAATTTATAATAAGTTTTTTTTTAATTTAAAGAAAAAACAATTTTGCTAGTGTTTTCGAAAATTTTACCTAACTGATGAAAGTTTTAGATTTGATTTTTTTTTTTAACTTGTTTGTTTTCATGTTATATTCAGCATATATCACTTTTGCTAACGTCGATCACATTAAATTTTTTTTATATAATTTATTATTATAATATATTTTTTTTATTAGTTGTTGTTATCCTTATTGTACTTTTTTTTTTTTTTTTGTTTTACATAATGATCTTGTAGTGATTTTTTTTTTGTTATTTTGTTTTTGTTAAGTTCTAGTTTTATGAGATTATCTCAATTTTAAAATGCAAATGTGTATATTTAATAATATAACAATTAAAAAAAAACACAGTTTTCTTCTTTGCAAATTGAATCACAATTAATTTCTTATAAGATATACGCACAGAAATTTTGTTTTATTACGTAAACTGGCAGCTATTTGTACAATACATACTTAGAAATTTTAATTTTGTTAGTTTTTTTTATTGTTGTTGGTTCTTATAAATGCTGCATTTATTTTTTTATTTTGCAATATTTTTTTACAATTTTTCCCTGATGTATTTAATTATGCTCTTGTTTATGATTTTCAAGGTTAATGAAAAAAACGAATATTAATATTTAAAAAAAATACATACCACACAAATGTGACACTCGATTTATCAACACACATCATCATCCTTATTAAGAAGTCATCGTGACACCAACACCCACCCATCCGGTTTGCAGCAGCTGCTATGACAGGAAGTCGTATGGGGTGAAATGTGTATGTAAAATAGAAAAAAGTCAATTCTCTAAGTTTTGGACAAGAAATGAATGATAGACCGAGTTTGTTTGGTTTTTTGCATATTTTTTCTTTCTTAAAAGGAAATTCCAAATATGTGTGGAATGTCCTCGTACGAAAAAAAAATCTTTTATTCCGTTCAATTTTGTTCAAATTTATTTCTTTTTTCGGTTACAAAAGTCTTAAAAACTTACAGAAGCAGATGTACTCTCTTCAAGAGAACAATATTCGTTTTTCTCTTTTTGGAAAAAAAAAAAAAAACAAAAAAAAAATATTTTAGATTTAGTTTTTTTTTTGCAAAAATTAAATTTTGTATTTCAAAATTTTTAAATATTTTTGTATAAAATGTTTGTAAATGAAAAAAAAATAAATACATAAAGAGAGAAAAAATAACAAAACTTTTAACAATAACATAATGCGAAAAATATACTTTTTGTAAATCACAAACAAGAAACAAGGTGGCAATATTTTGTTTACAAGAGAAAAACTTATTTACATACATACATGCCCTACTCTACTATTCGCCTTGAATCAAATCATTCATCTTCAAATATGATTGATAAGAACATTTGAGTGGAATTATTTGACACAGGTGCAGCAAAATAAGGCATTTTGTATACTCTTATTTGAATTATTAAATCTCTTTTTTCATAGAGAATACATACTTTATTATTTTTGATACTCTCCTTCATAAAAGGGAAGATTTTTCTTTATTTTTGGTGGATTTCATTGATAAATGATTTTTTTTTTTTTTTGTTTAAAAGGAGACTATGTATTTTTTTTATTTTTGATTAATTTTTTTTTTTGTTAGGTTAAAAATATTTTTCTTGTATTTTGTAATTACCGTCAAATACAGTTTTATTTTTGTTTGTTTATTATATTTGTAAAGAAACTAATTTTTTTTAAATGAAAATAAAGAATAAACATACATACATAAGAAAGAATTAAATAATATTAATATTTTTTTTTTTTTTGTTGAACTAAATAAATTTTTTGTACTTTTTTTAAGATTTTTTTACCTCGGCAATATTTTATTGATTTTTTTAAGTCTTTTTACGAATTTTTTATTTTTTTGGGAGATTTTTATTTTTAATGTTTTTTTTTTTTCTTAAATGTAAACAGAAAAATAGGAAAACATACATTTAAACACGAAACTATTACTTTTGTTTATAGCTATAGAGAATACATATTTTTGCTGCTGTTAAATTGATGAATTTGTTGGGAATATATAGTTTTTGTTGTTTTTTTTTTTTAATTTAAACGGATGGTTGTTGGTTGTTTTTTTTTTATAGGTGGATATAAATTTTGTTAAAAATTTATATTTCTGCTTCTTAAAATCGTCCGAAATTATATCCTGCCTCCGTAGAATTTTTTGTTTTGTTTTCGTTTTCTTTTTTTCTACACAAGTTTTGTTTTGTTGGTTTTTTCTTACCTTAACAAAGGGGTGGATTTTTGATCTTTTTTTTTTGTAACAAAACAAAACGTTTGAATGATGCAAAAATTTGCCAAAATTTTATGCACGAGCACATACATCCTAGTTTTGTTGTTGTTATTGCCGACCAGAGATCGTGGTCGAAACTGACATAGTAGTTGTTATACCATAGTTTTGGATGTAAGTGTCTGCATTAACACTGTTCGAAAATTGGAATTATAGGTGAAGTTGGCCAATCTTCTTCTTCTTCTGAACTCGTACTTTCAGTCCTGAAAAAGAAAAAAAAAAATATAAAATTAGCACTTATGTAAAAAAAATAGAGGTTAGATCAAATAAAAAGAAGAATTTAAAATCAATTAAGATTTTAGAGAGAGGAATTGCTAGTATAACTCCATGTGTATGTGTGTGAAAAATGGGGTCGTCAAAAAACCAATTATTTTCAAGTTCTACCTGAGAAGTGAGAGCAGGTAGGTTACGTTAGGTTAAGTAGAAGTGGCTGTCAGTAAATTAATACTAAAACACTTAGACCAAAGTTGGTCCATTGTGATACCACATAATTCTGGAAGACTCCTTCCTTACTCGTTAAACCACTTAGAACTCCTGACAAAGCGTACAAGATAATTTATGTCGATTTTTGCCAGATCACTAGGATAGTTATAGAAGTAGTCTCCTAATTGGAGCCTACGTCTGTTGGATAGTGCTGGACATGTGCAGAAAAAGTGAGGAATCGTTTCTTCCTCCTCCTCGTCCATATAGCTTCTACAAAAATCATTTGTAAGTATGCCAAGTCGCGTTACGTGCTTGCCTATTAAACAGTGTCCTGTTATGACACCTACAACAGGGCTGATGTGCAATCTGTTCAGAGATATTAAACAGAGAGCAGGTGAGGAACCATGTTTTGTATGGAAAAGGAAGAAAAGGTTTAATAAACGATCCCTCACTTTCTCTGCAAATAACTACCCAGTGCCAAGGCTTCCCATGGGAGATAACTACTACAAAATTCCTAGTTGTAGCAATATAAGATGTTTTGTAAGATTTATAAGAAGCTCTTAGCCCCATTTGCTGATTCGGAACATAAATCCTATGCATATCTAAGTTCCACATAAATTCTATGTATAACCTAAATGTATGTAATTTGCTCCAAAAAATGTATGTTCAACATAAACCCTGTTCCCTTAATTTTTTCAAACAGTTTCAAACCGCCAGATTTAGTGCGGGCCAATGCAAAATTTAACTTGTGGAACGGGTTTGCACTAAATCTGGCGGTTTCATACTGTCATCACTTTTGAATTTTGACTAACTTCAAGTCGGTTTGCGAGAATGTCAAAATATTGTGAATTTTGGTTTGTTTTTGTGTTTTAACGCATTTTATTTTAGGAGGTTAAATTTTTAAAATGATCTCGAAATAGTAAACAAACAAACGATAGCGCATCTTGAAAAGATAAAGAAAATGCTCGAATAAAATAAATTAACAGCCAGTCGGAATCATGCTATAGCAATGCGCTCAAGAGATTTTAAAGTAAAATAAAGTTAATCCGAATTTGAAAACTTCAGCTCAAAAAGCCAGATGGCATACTTTTTGAAGATGAAACTTCACCTGATATTGGAAAACACAAACATTGGCCACAGAACCTTCGTTCGTTGAAGTTTACCCAGTGTTGAACCAGCAAACGACAAACGGCTAGTGTTTTTGAGATCAGCAAAAAACGAAATTTGTTTTTTAATAGTTTTAAAAATTAATAAAACAAACCAGTTTCCATTTTCTATTTCTTGCGATTATTAAATCGAATTTGTGTATTCCTTGAATTTCTATTTCAAAAATAAAAGAATTACCTGCACATTAAAAAAAATGTTTCGGAGTTCATGCCACTTAAAGAGTTTATTCGTTATGTCATCTAGCCCCAACAAAAACCCAGATCTTATTCAGGGCGAGTTCAAGCCGATCCGAGGTCACACAAAAAACACACAGAATTTGCTGGCCAGTATGACTTCTGGGGTAACCCCAGGGTGAATTCAGGGCTCAACGAACAAACTTAGAGATTAGAGAGTTCAAAAATCAATTTTGTAGCTCTAAACAAGTGGATAATACTCCAAGAACTTCAAGAAGAAGACCAATGACCAATTGCATCTCCACTTCAAAACGGCAAGATAGTGTGAAACATGAAACATGCAACCAAACTTGAATATTTAAGTTCAAAATAAGAGCTTATGTGGAAGTTTACGATAAGGAAAAAAGTGTAAAAGTTAAACAAATATTGAAGTTTCGTTTCAGCAAACCACTTTTAAGTGATCTAACTTTGCCCTCATTTTTGGTATATCAGCCTAATCTAAACATGCCCCAAGTTTTATAAAATTAAAAACACTGAATTACTGAATAATAAACTATTGTACAAAAATGGCACTAAAAAGTATGTACAGTCAATTATGGTCAATGTCGAGAGTAAACATCAATACAAAAAAAAACACACTTTCCAACTGACTATATATTTGTCTCTACAAATGGAACATGAATTAAAAGGTGTTGTAATAAATTTATAAATTCGACCAATCTACTATTTACTAACTCCACTATTGTCTCATTAAGCGTGAATGTTTTATTTTAATTTTAAATATGTTAATAATATCCCGACGAAAAATAAAAGAAAAAAAAAAACAAAGATGCTTTCACCCGCTCGAGAAGCAAAATACATTTTTTAAAAACAAATAAATAAAAACATAAAAATTCCAAGGCCAGACAACGCAAGAAGACAGGTACACATACAAATTGTTATAATTTAAGCCAAAGGAGTCCATAAGAATAACAGTTGTTTTGTTGACAAATGGATTTTTGTTTTTAAATAATTTAATTATTTTTTTGTAGAATTTTAGCAAATTTATTGGTTTATTTTTATTATTACATAATACACATAAAAACGATAATAGAAAATATCTTTGATAGATAATGTTTATTTTTTTGTTTCGACTCAAAGGTCATCTTTAAAAGCAAAGCGTATGTACATATGTATGCATGTTTTTTTCTATTTGAATTCATTAATACATATTTGAGGAATTTTTGTTTGATTTTTTTTTGTTATTAGAATATACATAACATGTTTACTAGTTCAGACAGATATAGGTACATAGATAAACATACTATGTAATACATACATAGATTGAGATTATTTCAACTTTAACTTTTGTTTTTTTCTATTTTTATTGAGATTTCAATAAAAAAAAAATCAAATAACCCAACATGTGTTGATTTTGTTTATCATTTTCGATTAGGCTTTATTCAAAGTTCAAAGAGGAATAAGCTTATATATAGTCGCTGTATGAAAAGTGATTCATCAAATAAAAACAAATATGTATGTACGTATGTGAGAATGAAAGGAATAAATGGTGGATAGTATTAAAATAACTTACGCACTTGCTTCATAAACACAACCATCTGTACTCGTGTAAGACAATAAAATGAGTAAATCTAAGACAAACTCCGTTTGGTTAATATTATTCAGGCAACGATTCTCAATGTTTACGTAATAATTTAACTTTTAATTAGTTTTTTTCATAGCCAAGATTTATATTCACATTTACATGGTAGGGATTTTTTAGTCTTTGAGCTCTAAAAAAGCTTGAAGAAGATCCAATGTTTTGACTAAAATTTTGTTAAACAATGAGTTCCTTTTAATTTACCACACAGCCCATAAAACCATGTCTTTATTATGAGACCTATAAAGCAAACAGTTAGTTTCACACTTTGGCCCGGTGGCGGTTGTGAATTGGTGCTCTCGAATATGTGATTATGTACTTTTTAAAATCTGCATGGATATGCTGGCTACAATTTACGTATTGGATGGCAACCTTAATCGTGTCATTGTCCAAATACCGAACGCTTCATCGAAAATTGAAACTTCAGAATGTAGAATGTACAAAAAAGGAATAAACCATAATTTATAATTTTCCAAAATGTTTGTTTTTTAGTTCTTAAGACTTTGCAAATGTAGACGTCTGTGCCTGAAGGGTTGATTAAAAATACCAAAAACCACCAAAGGGTGGTAACATTTTCGAAAACATTGAAACCTGTCAAAATCTGAGATCTAAATGACTGTCTGGAATATCAATAAGGGTGTGCGCCCAAAGATCTTCGCTTTTGCTTCCCGGAAGAGTTATTTGTTCGCCTTGAAGTTGCTTATTAAATGCGTAAGACTTACAAATGCCTTACAATCGACCGTTTGCAAATTTTTGTTCCTAGTTTATTGCTTGAGAGAATCAGAAAGTTGCACGAATATTTTAAAACAGTAGAAGTCTCTCATGCTCACATTTTGTTCCTTATAGAATATCTGGTAAAAGCATTCACAACTTGGCACAAGCCAAGATTAAGTCCGGACTGTTTTCGAAAATAAATTAGTGCGGAAGTGAGATTTTTTTTTAATATTGAGATCATAAATGGATGTAAAGCATCAGAATGTATAGTTGCCCCCCTGCAAAATTGAATTGCCCCCCTCTGGGGCGTGGGCACCACGTTGGGAAACACTGTTTTAAACTGTTCGTTTGTTTATTATTCATTTACGTTCTATCACATTTCAATTTTGCATTTTTCTTTTCTTTCTCTTAAATTAATCTTAAGGCAAAAGTCATGATACACAAAATACTGCAGCGATGAATAGAATCAATAACATATCCTATTTGACTCAAGTACATACTACAGATCTATAATTGACTCTTAAATTTCATACAATTTTAAAAGAATGAAAACCGATTAGCTCATTCAATTTCCATAATCAATGAAAATTAACCAACTTTAACCTGTTTTAAAAATAAGATTGAAAACAAAAAATTGTCTGTAAATAGTAGAAAATCGTATTGTTATCACCTCAACCTTAATGCGTTTATTTATAAATAATTGTGGGGCATGTTAATGATAAAAACTTATTTCTACAAATGGATTTAATTTCATTTAATCAAGAGCATTGCTCTACTTATAATATGGTATGTAGAAAAACAAAATTAAAAAGAAATACAATTTAATGAATAAATTAAATATAAGTATGATGATGTTACACGCAAGTCACAAGTTTACGGTCGTACTTTCAACACACGTTTTTCGACCGTCCGTCGTCGTCGTGCCTTTCTTTGGGCTTTTATGGAAAATATTATCACACCACTAAAGTATAGTAAAAAAAAAATAACGCATAATGCGGTCAAGTTTGCGTTTTTACTTTTTTTTTTTTGTTGCTGAAAAATTTACTCATATCAAGAGTTGCAGCTGTTATTGATAAACATTTCTATGATTTTGATAAACAAATAACAAGATTGACCTTAACGTGTGCTTATGCATTTTCAGTATGAATTTTTCAAGAAATAAAAACAACACACAAACGTGCTCTTGTGTGAAAGAAGACAGTTTACAGTTTTCCATAAATTTTTCTACTATCGTTTATTTAGTTCTTAATAATAACAAAATATCCAATTATCGCACCAATCTTTGGATTTTCAAATGGTAACATTGTCTTAAGTCAGGCTAGTACAGCATTTCTTTGAAATATTGAAATGCTTTCAACTGCATAGGGCCAATAGTAGCATCCGATAAAAATATCGAAGATAAAATTGGAGCTAATTCTAGTTTTCGACCTCTCAGTCACTTTCGAGAGTAAAGTCGTAAGTAGGAATATTGTCCCTTTAATTCAAAAAGGACGATTACGGTACCGGTGCTAGATCTAGCTATTATCTTCTCAACAAGAATCGTTAGAACAGACAAGATACAACATTTGTCTGTTAGAGTAAGTTAATCCTAATAAAAAATTAACCCTGAGCTAACTCAGAAGCAGTTTTTCAGTTGAGCATTAACTTTAATTGTCAAAAATTTATTGAAATCGTTGTGCGAATCTATGGATATCAGTGTTGCGGGTTTCATTACCAAAATCGAGATTGTACCACAACGAAAATTGCACTTTCCTAAGATTTCAATAACTTTCACTATCGAAATCAAGATGGCGCCAAATCAGAAATTGCACTCAGTTTAGTATCTGTGATAACTCACCAAAGGAGGTGAATTAAATCGAAGTAATTTTAGGATTTAAATTGAACCCCGAGACTTGGATGATCTCGCTGTTAATAACTGTCCCTAGGATGGTCTTCGTTTGGAGTAACTGGCCATAGTCTGGTTAGCTCGCATAAGTCTGTCCCCATTTAAAGCTCTCAAATGGTTTGTAGACTTGATCTCAAAAGCTTCAAAAACAATATAAACCCAAAGATCTTTGGCGAAAACCACTGAAAAAGCCACCGACCTTTTTTTATGTGTAATGAGAAACCGTCCCGGAAACTGCTTTGTGATGAATTTTGTGACACCCGACAACATGGCTTCGCACAGAGAACGGAGTGCATCATAACGTCCGAACCGAAGCCTTAAAATGCGGAACTGGATGACTTTGGTTCTACATCAGTTGCAGCAGCAGGTCGATAACAGATACTGAACAAATTCGATCAATAAATTTGTAAATTAAAAAGTTTGAACCAAAAATGGTTATGTTTTAGAATGGATGCCTAAGGCCCTTAAGATATTTTTCTCTACACACAGAGTTCCAAATCACCTAACCTTAAAAATCAAAATGATCAAAGAAAAAATATTATAAAATAAATAACTCACCTTGATCGACAACCGTCATCAATATTATTCGAAATTCCTTCTTCAATGGTGGGCAGGTCCGATGAGAAGCGATTAGTTGGACGAAGAACACGCAGGGTGCGGCTTGATAATTTCCAAACTAAACGCTGCTTATAGGGTTGTTTATTTTGTCCATTGTAATGTGAAAGAATTCCCGAAACAATACTGAAACCACAAGTGAATACTCGATCGGGAATCTATAATTTAAAAAAAAAGAAAGAAAAAACATAAAATATAACAACAATATAAGACTTTTTAAAACTTACCCTCATAAACTGTTGTAAAATCAGAATATACTCAAATACATGCTTCAATTCGGGGCTGCCTTTGGTATAGGATTCTTTAATGTGGAAATCCAAATGTAAACACAATAAAACCAAAGCCAATGTTGATGGTGTTATGACAGTGGTCTTTACGTCACACAAAAGATTTTCCAAACGATTTTCGAGCTCTTGTAGCTTGATAAGTTGAGTATAGAAGTCAAAGAATTCTGGACTAAGCTCCTTGGCCATGTTACGGAAGAGGGCATAGTACATGCGCAAAAAATTGACCGCTGTAATGGGTGCATGATCCATTTGTACGCCCAATTTATTTGCAATAACACCCGCCATACGCTCCAAGTCACCAGCAGTGCAACCACACTACAAAATATAAACAAAGAGAAATGTGAGATTAGTGTATGTTTTAAAGAATGTATTCAAGAGGAACAAATTGAACAAAACAACTTGTGAATCTTTGAAAGATGATCGTGGGAAGGTTGTAAAGGGACAAAGGATATTAAATGATAGAAAAAAAAATTACTTGAGATATTGTCACCAAATCTTCGGCGGGAATAGGTTTAAGACCGAGTTGTTTGATGGCCAAGTGAAGGGAAGCAACACTCATGCATGCCATATGCTTAGGTTTTACGGCCATACGATCCAAGAATCGATCGACCAAGCTCATTGCTGAAAAGAGTGCATCTGACGGTAGCTCATACCACATTTTAAGGCATCGTAAAACATATGCCGAGCCATCGCGTCCACCAGCTGTAACTTCACGCTAAAAAAATCAAAAAAAAAATCAATAAGTTTTCTAAGAATGTAAAGCGAAAAAAACTTACCCTTGATTCCTTAGGCAATAGCAATACAGTATGGTATTTGTCCTGAAGAGCATCATATTCCTTCAGGGCATTAAATAACTCCTCTGATGTCATAGCGTGGAGTTCGTTTTCCAAGATTTCACGCTGTTCTTGTTGAATCTTTGATGTGGAACTTGCCGAAGCCGATGATGAAGATGATGATGATGATTTAGAAGTCGATGATGATGATGCTGAAGATGATGATGTAGATTTCTTGCCATTGTATTCTTTTTCATTGTCCGTTAACGAAGGCCCGATTGGTTGGTTATGCTGCAATTTTTTGTGGTCTACTAAATGATTTTCATGATGAAAATTAACCTCAGCAGCACCCGGTCGTCCAAGCCGGCCCCCGTGTGGCAACATCCACTCATCATCATCGCCGCTGAAGCTGCCATTTATTGCTGCCGCCGCCGCCGATGCTTCGGAATCCGTTGGTGATGTAGACATCATCATATCGTCTTGATAATCGAGAGATGATGCTGCATTCAATGGAGCCGAGCATGCTTTTGTAGACGACGACATCATCGATGACTGCTGCTTCTGCTGCTGCTGCTGCATCAACAACTGCTGCTGGTATTGTTGGTGGTGATACCTAAACTCCTCCTCGCTATTACAACCGTTGTAATTGTGATGAGCTAAGAATTGTTGTTGCTGCCTTTGTTGTTGTTGTTGGAGTTGTTGATGATACAGTTGCTGTTGGTGGTATTGCTCTTCTTGTTGTAGATTTAATGACAAACCACTGTCAACGACGGCAAAATTGGCGGCAGCAGAGTAGCGTACAGGGACAGACATTGTGAGGGCTGGCCTAGTACCTGTTTTTTTAGTTAAAATTTTTGTTGGTTGGTTTTTTTTATAAATTTCTATTTCGTTTGTGATTTCCAAAATGTTTGGAACTTTGAAAATCTTTAAGCAACTTTTACTTTTGTATTTTTTTTTATATCAAATTGCTTAGAAATTTTTCTTTTGTTTCGTTTTTAATGAACAATGAAAAAAAATCAAACTCAAATGACAAAAAAGAAGAAGATTTATACTCTTAAACGGATATACACAAGTGCTCTTTGAAAAAAGAAGCAAAAAATGTTGTTTTTTCTAGAAATTTTTGTTAAACCCAACCAAATACAATTAATATTTTGTAAAAATCTATGTTTGCTACTTGTTTTGTACACACTGGTTAAATAGATTCAGAGGATTTAATAAAACAAAAACAAACAACACAATGGTATGCGTATATTTTATTTTCACTCTGATTGCATATATGTATACGTATCTATTAACCTTAGTACTATTCTTTTGATTGTTATCTCAAAAACAATTTGCAAACAAAAACAATTTCTAATGGATTTTCTCCTTAAACAGGTTTTGTCTGTACGTGCTTATATTTTTAGTACAAATTGGTTTAAAAGCTGTTTATGTTTTTTTTTGTTTTTAGCTAAGAAACCTTAGTACGTTTTGTTTTTTTTTTTTTTCAAAAATGTATGAATATTTGTATTATCTTTGCTAAAACAACACAACTTATAACTTATGTTGTCGAGTAGCGAAAAATTTTGTTTTGTCCTTTATAATGTAATGTTTCTCTAAACTTACGATCTGTAAAAGCTGAAGCGGGAAGATATATGATTAAATAAAGCAATATTATAAAAGAATTAAAAAAAAATATGGATTAGTGTTTTTTTGTGTGCACAACCATAACGTGTTTGTGCGTCAGGTAAATATAAAGGGAACGATCTCATTCGTTCGACCAAAGCTGTAGAAGAAAAATTATTATGTGCATATTATGTATATATATGGTGGAGTTAATCGAGTTCAGTGTGTGGCGAGTTTGTAATGATCCTAAAGCTTCATGTTGAATCATTAATAGAAGATTGAAATGAAAAATGTAAATTTCACAAAAAAAAAGTGGAACGGAAGGCCAAATAATTTTTAGAGATGACTTCAAGATTAACATGGGTCGTAAACTTTGTAATAGATTTTCATTTTGCATAAATATTTGTTATGACTAGAAAAAAAATACCAAAAAGATTTAGATTTCTAATTGATTAGCACACAAGGGTAAGGTAAATGTTGTCATATAGCAGTGCAATCTTATCTCTAGGCCCTAGAATAGCTTATATGCATATAAAAAAGTAAATATATGCACAAACACATTTAATCATAGACATAAAGCAGACATTTTTTGTCAACTTGATTTGTTAATCTAATTATAACTTAACAAAAATAATAATAAATTGTACACAGCTACAGTATCAAAAGACAAATACATGATTCTAAAAATGAGATCGCCATTCAATTGTTATAAAACATTCGGAACATAGTGAATAAAAGAAATCAACAACCCCGTTTAGATAAGAAACAAACAAAGACTAAAGTAATACAGAAGATAAAAAGAAAAAAAAAAAAGCTAAATTAGATTCAGAGCGTATAGCTGGCCCAAATATTATGAGGCTGAAGACCCTTAACACTAAACACTATTGCATTATACACACATGTGTGTGTATATATAATTTATGTTTAAGTTAGGATGCACATAATAGCGAATAAAAATAGAACATCAAATAAACATAATACAGTTGATTGAGTTTAAAATACTCAACATTAAAAAAAATAACCACAATTTGTGCGCTAAGCAGTCTTCTTCTTTAAACGAAGAAATACAAACATTGATTTGTTTAGGTTGAGAATGGATCCCTTGTGTATTGGCTGGCTGTAAACGATTTGCCTTTGTTTGTAAATACTTCCTTACACAATGCTCAACAAGAAATATAAATTATTCGTATTTGTTTGCATTTCTTTCAAGAGAATATCATCATAACAAAATTAGTCATCAAAACAGACAAAATATTGAATTCATTAAAAGGAAACTATAGCCGTGTTTTGAGAAGTGGCCAGCCAGCCAGTTGAAATTTTACATGCAGTGCTACAACAATCACTAGCTGCCAATAATTTTAACTTTTTCTGCAGTCAAATGTAACTAGCGAACAGTGCGTTGGAACAGTTTGGAACTATGGAATTCTCATACAAAAGGAGCTTTGCTAATTTTTGATATCAAAAAAGGTTTTAGACAAGGCGACGCGCCGTCATGCGACTTCTTTAGTTCTTGAAAGAATTGTGCAAAACAAGCGTGATGTCAATGATGCTTTCGTGAGTATTGAGGAGGAAGCCAAGAACGGCGAATGAAGGCAAGACCAAATATATACTGTCAACAAGAAAGGACACCCAACACCGACGTCTCGGTCAGAACGTCACTATAGACATCTATAATTTTGAGGTGGTCAGAGACTTTGTCTACCTAGGCTCCGCTATAAACTAAGCGAACGATACTAAAGCTGAGATCAAACGAAGTGTACCTGTATAAGACGCCTATCATCCCGGTCATGATGTATGGTGGAGAGTCATGGACACTATTTACGGTAGATGAGAACGCTTTAGGCCGTTTTGAGAGGAAAATTCAGTCAGAAAAGCCAGTCCTGCTTTACGGTTGCTTTGACCCAGCAGAAATGGGAATTGATACTGGGATTTTTCCAAAGAATAAATTCTTGGTTGGATATTTGGTTCTGTGTGCGAGAAATCCAGAGAGTCAAAACACGTCGACTACATTTACATCCTCATACCGAGCGAATATTCAAACAAGCAAGGAGGAGCCCCCCAGGTTCCAAGCGTCAAACACCGAACCGACGGATTGAAGACCAAATCATAGCGGATCTTAGAGCCCTTGGTCTGGATGACTGAAATTAAAGTGCTCATAATAGCAAGAGATTGAAGAGCGCGGTGTATTAGGCAGTATCTTTTTGGGTCAGTAGCCGGATAAGTACATTTATGTACATAAGTAATGTCAACCAGACCGATCCCACAAAATTATTATTTTGATGTTAATGAATAAACAAAAGATACATGCTTTTTAAAACAAAGAGCTCAATCGAAGGTTTTAGAATAAAAAATTGTGCAAAGAAGCACTCCGAACGTCTAATCGAAAATGACATTACTGAATGAGGTCATTTACCAAAATGATTTATAAATAAAATTGACTTATAATAATGAGACAATGCCTTTGCTAATTTTTGGATGGAGCTTTAGATATAGATTATTAATTAATTGATTAGTAAAATTTCTTAAATATTTTTGAACTAAGGAATTCAAAATAATAATTTAAAAAAAAAAAATGTATAATCTCACTCGAGAAGTGATGAACAAAATGTACAAAATAAATTTGTCAAAATATTGTAAAAACTTTTAACTTGTTAAGAATATGCTTAACAGTGTATCGTTGCAAACATTAACAAAAAAATTCATCTTTCAATTATTATAAAATATATAAAACCAAGAAAACATAACTGCAATGGGAATGGGAATTGTTATGGGAATATTCAAATGCAATTACCTCACGTATAGTATTGCATTGCAAGACACCTGTTTGTAGCTTTATACATATATTATGTAGCTTTCTACAGTTCAACACTACCAAATACCACTACTATTCTACAACTTCTTCTTAATAACATGAAGTAGTCGTGTGTCTAGCTGAAGATTTAGGTATAAAAAAAAAAACAAATCATTCGCACTCAACAAAACTGGATCATCCATGAAAGTCGTATTATAATAACGCACGCGCGCATTATAAGCAAGACAAATGCAATCTTCACAATATGCACTTGTTTGTCACGAATGTTGGCTTTGTACTTTGGTTACCACAACAACAACTATTGTCAGTAATCAAATTTCACAGAGCCAAGCAAGATAAAGCATATCTTGTGATTTGATTTTGTTTTGTTGAAATTACTAGTTAGGTATATTATATTCAATTAAAGTGTGAATTGAAATTTTAATATTGATAAACAAAACAATAATACATAGTTTGTGATAAAAAAAAAAATAAATAAACAGCTACAAAAAATAACACCTCTTTATTTAATATAAAAATGCGGAAAGCTTAACTGGTTTCAAGGTAGAAAGTCAGCTAAAGTTAGATGAAACATAAATTTATTTCCTAAAAAAAAAAATGTAAAAAATAACAAAAACCTGAATCAATGGCTATTTATAACAAAAAAAAAATTTGAATCATCGAACTTTTGGCCTTGTGTGTCATTATATGAAATTAATAACTAGAAGAATTTAAAGCCAGTCATATACGAATGATAATTTGGGACACACATATATTGTCCCTAGCTATCATTTTTATAGGAGGAACCTTTTGATTGAAATTTAAGAGTGTGATGTAATAGTTCCTGAAATAGTCTCACATCATTACAGTGTATTAAAACATTCATGCAACTTGAAGCCTCACTCCATCAGCTGTTCTTTTTCAATGAAAGAAACATGAAAGAGGGAATAAAGAAAAACCAAAACGCAAGAAATACCCACCTCTGAATTATAACAAAGAAAAAATTCAATGTCAAACAACTTCAAGCAGGTCAGCCAGTTAGTCAGTTAGCCAGGGGCTATTCTCAATTACTTTGGTTTGACCACCACAGGTATGCATAATATTTTTTTGGAGTTTGTAGTTTTTTTGTTTTGGTAAATAATTCTGCTGGCAACGGAAGGTATGATAAGCTCAAAAGTCCAAAAACAACCCATTGTTTCAAATTATTTAAAATTATACTGCAAACAAGTTATAATACGGTGTGAGTTAGTTGTAAATTAAATAGTAAGGGTACATTTTAGTCAATCTTA
The DNA here is from genome assembly GCA_946251815.1 of Dasysyrphus albostriatus. Classification (NCBI taxonomy): domain Eukaryota; kingdom Metazoa; phylum Arthropoda; class Insecta; order Diptera; family Syrphidae; genus Dasysyrphus; species Dasysyrphus albostriatus. The sequence goes on along the minus strand of OX276335.1, from coordinate 200,617,061 downwards.
CATAGTAGGGACATGATTTGACAACAAAAAAAACCATTGATCGAGACGGATACGCATCCGGCTATATAAAACAGGGAACTTTTCTTTGGCTTTTGAGATTTTAAAATAATTTAAACTGTGGTCATAGTGGATTCGTTATCTAAGGAACAACAGCTGTGACGTAATCTTCGAAATTGTGCGTCAGAAGAGATTAGTAACTGTGAATGCGTTGGAATTCTGTTACACGATCAACTTATCTTCCTTTTAGCACAATTATTTGTGACGAACTCTTTGGTAAAATCTAAATTAATTTGAACCATGGATCTGCTATCATGAATTCGTGAGTCTTCCGATGAACAACAAAATGCTTGCACTGCAGCCATATTTATAAGAACCAAGATTTTTGTTTGTTTTGACCTATGCATCTATTGTAACCATAGCCTTAGATGTGATTATGTCATAACAACAAGTTGCATCTAATCGATTTCGTTCTAGCCACTTGAGCGACGAAGTGTCATAATGACAAGTAATCAAAAGTCCAAAAGCATAATGTCTTATCAATTTTGAATCAATTGCAATAATATTTATTACAGTGTTAACAAATTTACAATCATTATAAACTTATCGAAATCGATAATCATAAAAATATTGACTGACCTTTAAATATGGAATGTTGAGGAATTTGTGAATTAAATTATTATGCGTCCAACCAACGCATTTCGGAATCACTTTCTCTCCTTCAAATAGTTCACTAACACGAAAATTATATTTATTTTCGTTTCAACAATTGCGACAACAAAACATAAATAATTTTATTTTATTTTTTCTAAAATGGCCATGAGAAAAGCTAATGCCTGAGTGCCAAACAAAAACACGCCTCTATTTAAATCTTTCGTACGTATGTATGTACATGTTACATGTACCATGTAGGTACATCAACAAAATAAGAAAAGGAAAGAAATTTTCCCAAAAATAACAAATTACAGTGAAAAATGTTTTTGTTTTTCTGCAAACATAGACAAAGTCTATCTAGTCACACTTGAACGATTGCAGCGTACGCCACAACAACAACAACTCAAAAGAAGTTTATATGGGGAAGCATAGGTGAAATAAAAAAAAATATATTAAGTGCTATCTATAGTACAGAGGTAGTAGGTACAAATATACGGAAAAAAAACAAACAACAAAAAAGATTAAGTATGTCATATTTGTATTTTGTTTCGTCACGTCTTCGCCATTTCGACTCATCATCATAGAGGTGGAATAAGTTTCTCTTTTATTTTTTATTTCTTCTTCATTTTGTTAAATTGGGAATCTCTCTTATATTGATAAATAAATTTCTCGTGAGATGATTATACACATTTTGCAATATTGAATCATGAAGAAACGAACATTTTGTTTTCAGTTGCATGAATTTGTGCGTATAGAAGGTATGGATGATTTGTAAACCTCAGTTTAAACCATGTCATGATTAAGTTTGTGTCTATAACTGGCTATCCAGAAGAGCATTGATCCGCTTCCACTTTGATATACGTACGTCTACTGAAACATTTCCCAAATCTATGAACTAAGTCCCATCTCCAAATGGTGTAGAAGTGAATTCATTTAGGAATGGCAAAGACTTTTTTCCAACAACTATAAATGAATATGAATAAATAGTTGGGGTTTTTGCACTGCAACTTGATGACAACTTCTTTCTCCAAATGTATTGTTCTATGAAATTGGAACATTTGAAGTACGTTCAGAGAAAAAATCAGACCCTTATCTATGGGTAGCGCCTCAGCCATACGTACATCACATCTACCTAGTTGTGGTCCGGCGTTTCCTTCTGAAAACAACAAAATCTGCACGTGACACTGCTTTCTAAACTACAGCTAATTAGATGTCTTATAAGTTTGTAGTGGCTAGTAAGGATTTCCGTTATTATTCTTGGGCTGTTCCTCTGTAAGCTGATAGAATTTTGTAAAACGTTTAGTTGTAATTTGGAAGAGATTATTAGGCCTGCCTCAAAAGAAAACTGATTTCCATCATAAAAGTTTATAGGTTTTAAATGTGAAGAAAATCATTTAATCAATTAAGGTTGAAGCTCGAGGCTGTAGACGAAATTGAGGATACCCATTGGTTTTCTGTTCTCTGTCTTCTTAATAGAAGGATTAATAATTAAGTCTCGAGTTTCTTTTTGTTACGAATCTAAAACTTACTTAGACAGACAAAATTAAAGGGACACATTGGTTTTGTGTTCTCCATCATTATAATGTCAGAATTAATTTAGTCTTGAGTTTCGTTTTTTTTTTACGAATATAAAACTTGTCCTACTTTGCATTTATACTTCGCACCATCATCGCACATTTTCGTCAGAAAAAAAAGTCGACCAATGATTTGTGATTACGATTGAACACATTTGGCAAACATTTTTCTTAATGTTCATTGTACATAATGCACAATGTATGTATGTATGTATGTATGTTTATAAAGTGCAAAAAACTCATTTAATCGGATGAGTCTATTCCATAAAGCCTTGATAGATAAAACAAAAAACTTAAATTCTATCTAAACTTATCCCAAATTGCACTGTCTCTAAGCGGAATACAAACTCGTGTTGTCTACCTTTATTGCCATCTCTTTATTACTATCCTTCAAAATTATAGGGTTCTCCTAATTATTTTTGACATATAACAGATAACCCACTTTACACTAGATTACTTAAGTGCCATTCAAACACAACAGTCTGATCAAAATAAATCAGGTCACCGTACCGTACTAAGCCTTTAACTAATAAAAAAAATAACAAGTCATTTTTTGGTAAGCAAACACAATGCAATCATTTGAAATAAAACTTAATCAAAATGATGAAAAAGTTATTGTATGATAATTTTCAAGGTTGAATTGATAAGTTCTTGCTGTTTTTTCTCCTTTGCTCGTGTTAATAAGTAAAACTGTCAGCAATTTTCATTGAAATCATTAAAAATAAGAAACTGGATTAAATGATGTATACTTGTACTTTTATGAAAAGTCAAAGCTCCTTGATAAGGAGGCACTATAATGTTCTTAAATTATATACATATACATATATGAAGGTGAAAAACCTTTCATTTTATTTTATTTTACAATTTTTAATTGAAATTCTAAAGTCCACAAAATGTGACACATAAATTAAATTCAGTGAAATGTAAAGCCTTACATATATGTATGTAGATATCAGTTCGGTTCAATGACTATTTTATCACTGTTTGGGGTGCAAAATTGTGTCAGACACACCTGGATATTTTTATATTTTTATACAGCTTTTATATGTACTAATGAATTTTATGGAAATAATCAAGCCAAGGGTGGCGGCAGTATAAAGAGTGTGAGTTGAGATAGCATGATAGTAGTTTGAGTTTGTTTCTAAGGCCGCATTGTTGTAAACAAATAGCAACAGTACATATTTAAATTCAAATTATAATAATCGATACAAGTTGTAAGGTTAAAATAATTGGATTTTTAATTCAGCTGCTAAAAGTGGTTACTTAATAATAAATAAACTAAACAATACAACCGCAAATACTACTTATGTAATTCAATAGAACAAAAGAAAAATGGTGGGTTATTTTAAATCAACCCTTAAAGAACTGTTGCGTCAATTTGTTTTGATTCTTTGTCTTCTCTTTAGATAATCATTTGATAATTTAAAGTTTTCGCTATCTACAACATGTTGTAATCAATAATTGACGCATCAAGTAGTTACTGAGTAGGTAATTATAAATAGAAGCAGCAATTAATACATGTTAAGGCTACAAATATAACTTTTTTTGTATGTAAACTTGAAGGATAAAACTATGATATTATTCTATTTTGAAAAAGCTTAATATAACAGATATGAATGGATTGAATGTGTCGGTTTAAATACCTAGAATACATTTCAAGTCAATTCATAGGTTTATTTAACAACGTTGTTCTTTTCTCAAATCGAACATCTCTGTTAATCCATAAAAAGCTAAAATATTATATTTATTTAATAAGAGCACTTTGTGTCAGGCGGTAGTTTCACCAGTTGACAAACAAATTTATTACAAACCAAAACCATTCATGCGAAAAGTAATTTGAAACAAAAGAGATCAATATTGTATCTTAAAAATATCATACTCGTTTTTTGTTTCACAGCTGCTTTTAATTAAGGAGGTGAACAAAGAAAGATTGTGTTTTATATTGTTTTTTTTTTTTTCAAAGCAATAAATAGCTACCCAAAAAAAAATACACAGCGTACCATCCCTCAGTAGAGCGTCACACATAGGAGTATTTGTATAAAAAAACCGGTCAAAAGTCAAAATCAAAATTCCTTTATAAAGTACTTGACGTTGGTTTTTAGAAAGTGTGATGATGGTTCTTTTAATTTGCATCCATAAAATTTCCGTACGGTCTCCCTTTTAAAGTTACTGAAATTTTTGGGAGAAACAACGTGCCAACAAAACGCACTATTTATCGTGTAGTGAATGATTTCGAAGAAAGAGGATCTGTAGATGATAGGCTCAAGCATGGACCATAACGTACTGCAAGATCGGCTGAAAACATTACTGCTGCTCAAGGATTTTTTTAAAACAATCCATAAACCTCAAATGAAAACGGCGTTACGCCACAACTGGATGCTATGGGCTTGATTAACGTGTGGTATCATTAAGACGGTGCCACATCGCATATAGTCAGGATTACAATGGAGTTAGTGCGAGACCTCTTTCCACAACAAGTTATTTCAAGAAATGGTCGCCTAATTTGACTGCTCCGGACTTCTTTTTGTGGGGATATCTGAAAAGCAAGGTTTATAACAAACCAGAAACGCTTGAGCAACTCAAACAAAATATTCGTGATGAAATTAATGAAATACCGCGTGAAATGTGTGTGAATGTAATGAAAAATGTGCTCAAAAGGGCTCGCATTTGTGAGACTAACAGAGGCGGACATTTACCTAATATTTTGTAGGAAAGTGCAATAAAACTTTCCGCATGTGTGCGCCATTTTGTTTTTTGCTCATTTAAAGTTAGTAGTTACTAATTTTGACTTCTCTACCTAATGAAATTGTATTTAGAACCCAATACATACATTAAATCTCCAATGTTCGTGCATTTTATAGCCTTGGATCAAAGATCATGTACTCCAATCATACATTTTATTATTAATAAAAATCTCATCTCATTTCGCTAAAAGACAGAATGTTTCGACAATACAGTAAAGCAAAAGGAAATGGATTTTTTTTTATTAGAGAAGAATTATTTGAAAAATTAAAATATTTACCGTTCCAGATGTAAATGAAAACATAAAAACAAAAAATAATTTTGTCCGGTTTTTGCACACAATACTCCTCATGTGAGTCAATTAAAATAAAAGTGTAATTCCGGTTTAAGAAATTTAACTCTACCAGTTCCCTACGGATACTATAATATTTTGATAGGCACACTTTTGTAGCCTCCTGCATACGTCATGCTCCTTGTACAATGTATAGGATTCTATAAATAATTTTATTTTCAGGGGTTGTTTTTTTTTATACAGAACAAGTATTAAGGGTATCTGCAATAGTCGTGACAAACCGGATAAGTCAAGTTTTCTCGATTGAATTATGATTATAATAGTTAAATAAGTAGTAAACAAAATATTTAACAAATATTTTACCCTTGAGTTACATAGTATATTTTTCTAGTACCTCTGAAAAAACCTACAAAACTATAATTTTTTACACATTAATTTGATTTTTTGAATGATATTAAACTTGGAAACTGACCTTCTGGACTTGTTTAACCTACCTACCTGGTTTTTTAATAATGCGGCTGATATTATTATTATATGTATCGACATCTAGGATATATTTTCAGTGGTAAGGTATATGTACGTCCATAAATGTCCCTACTTACCTATTCGATTGTTCAACTAATGAAAAGGCAGAGTGCCTGACTTTTTTAATCAGCAGTAAATTCCTAAAATTTTATTTGAAAGCACAAGTGAATAACCTTTTCGATTATGTTATACTTGGTGTGGTTTAAAACTTCAACTAAATTGTACCTATATTCAGTTTTTTTTTTTTTTGTATGTAGGTACAAATCAATGAAACAAATCTCCCGTCACTGCGGGTCATATGTTGAATGCTGAATTAACTCAAAAGTGCGTCTCAATTTTATTAAAAAATACTTGTTAACATTTTGCGCGTTTCAATTTTATCACTACCTTGAGAGCTACATTTCTTTTTTTATTTGAAAGTGAAATTATAATTAATTCTAGGGAGACCGTATCTCGAACAATAAAATTTAAACAAATCTTATTTGATAAGCACATTTATTAGGATTTTCTTCCAAACTACGCAGTATGAAAGCATTTCATACGGGTTGAATAAATTATTAATTCAAAAGAAATAGGTACTTGAAGAAAACAAAAAAATTGATGCTACTTTTTTTAAAGAAAAGATTTATTTTATGAACAAAGGCCATCATATAATGCGCATTAAGTAAGCGCGACAATTACTGCCATTATAGTTTGTATTTACTTGACGCATATTATAATGTAGATAGGTGTTCTTGTTCTTAAATCGCACATACCATATAGAGCTCATGCAATCGAGGTTGGTGTCTTACTATTTTAAAAACGCAACTATAACAACTTTATTTACACTACATATATCGATTGTATGGAATATTGCAAATGAGGTCTATAATGGTAGGCATTGTATGCCATTGATACTGCGCGATGGCCTTAAAAGAGAGCTAAATTCTGATAGTGTTTTTCTGTTGGTTAATCTTTATTCAATATAAAAGTTCTTTTTATTTCAAAAAATATTGAATATTATGTAGGTAGGTATCTTTCGTATGTAAACATATCGGGTGCCCTACTAAAATAGGCTGTAAGTGAATTTAGCACCATTTTGTTTGTTTCGGTCAAACAGCATCTTGAATTAATGAATGAATGAATTGTTTAAGGCTTATAAGTGCATTGCGACCGTGTACCCCCTCACTTGAGCTTGATGAGGTTACTTATTCTACAGCTCGTCCTCCAAATTAGTATCTTTAAGAAACTTGAGTATTTGGAGTACCCTAAGAGAGGGCAGTTCGCTCTCCTCTATCTGGTGATTTCCCAGATGCCTTAGTCTTTGATGCACAAGTGCGTCACATCTGTGAGGAGTCCCGCTATTATTCTTAGTCTATTTCAGATGCAGGATTGGAATCGTGCTTGGTTGTAATCCCCAAGTAGAAGTTTGGCCTGTCTTAGCTTAGAGAGCTCTTTCCAATTTTTTTATCTTTTCTCTCCTTCTACTGTTTTGATCTTGTTTTTTATCACGTTTTCTCCAATTCCGCAATAAGGCTCTGCCCGCTATGGGGGTATTGCTCCAGTTTTAGCTAAGGAGTCTGCCTGCCTTTTTATTGCCCTGTATGCCAAAACGACCAGGTATTCAATGAAGTGTGACATGGTTGTTCTTGCCCAGTTCGTTTAACAGCAGAAAACTGTAAAAGCTTAAATACTACCGAAATGGTAATTTTTTGCGGAGAAAATTCGAAAGATGTCGTATATTTTTCCGTTCACCATAATGCACCTTCAGTTTGATGCCATTAGATTTGTTTTAATGGGTTTTATTTTAAAAGAAAGGTTTAACCCATCAAAAATTCCTGAATATAAAGACGAGATTCGACAGAAAAATTGATGAAATCAAGCCAGCACACTACGCAGTATCGAACATTTCGTCAAAAAGACTAGCGTCATCAGTCAGGAGGTGGTCATTTATCCGATATTATATGAGGGTAATGAACTGCGATAATAATTAAACGTTCAGCGACACCGACTTGTCAAAAAAAAATCCAACGACTGTGGTTTCTGGATTAATTAGAGCGAATGAACCTCTCAAGGACAACACAAGCTGTAGAGGAAGGTAGCGCACATAAGTGCAAGAGGATCTCAAACAACTTGGAGTGCGAAACTGTATGTAGAAACCGATCAAAGGACCATGTTGGTTGAGGCCCTCCTGACTATAACATCACCTATAGCCATCCCCTGTGGACTATAGCAAGATCTTATTTTAGTAGAAACCTATATTTTATTCTAAAAATAAAGCTTTTTATTTATTATAATGTTCAATAAATATTTAATATTAAAAAGAACTAAATAATAAGGATTATGATTCATCATTAAAGGCAATCAATAACCATCAGCCAACAGATTTAAAAGCAATCAGTAGATAAAATAAACCATAAATACAAACAGCCCAAGAAAACAAAAGTAGTAAGGAAATTTTATTATTTTCAATGGCATTTCCTTGATCCATAAGAAAAACAGGTAGGTAGGTAGGTGCCATGTACCTTTGTATATCTAGAAAAAAGACCATCAAAACAAAACCTAGACAAAATTGTGTTTCCTTAATTTATCTTTTCTTTTCTTCAAGAAGTAGAAAGCGCACATTTATCATCTTTTAATGGATATTTGTTTGAATTGTTTGTATCTATATTATGGATAGGAGGGAAATTTATCAGAAATTACCTACATGGAAAACTCTGAGTTCAAATACCTACCAATATAGGAATAAAGAAGGTAGGTAGGTAGGCAGACAATTTGTTTTAGCTCAATTGTAGGTACCTAGGTATCTATATAGCCTATAGGTTATAGGTATAGGTATCATCTATGACTCTATCACTCTTTGTTCAATCAAGCTTCATTAATTGATATTTTTCAAACCCGTTTGTTTTGTATTTTTTGATTAGAATAGGAATAGGTACCTACCTATGTATACTATAAAGATACAAAATTTCAAAATTAGCTTGATGGAGCAAAATTAAGATCACATTTCATTTTAGGGTAGGTAGTTATAGGTATGCTCTATGGGGCAGCAAAATATCTCTTCGAGACCTTTGAAATCAATAAGGTAGGTATGTACCTACCTATCTCGGAATATTGTTTTTGTTAGTTACCAAGTTTAGATAGTCTATCTATGGTAGACGCTAGATATGCAATAAAAATATGTATTATCCTTACAAGGTAGGTAGGTATATATCCCTATCCATACCTATAATACCAAGAATACAAGTCATGTACCTAGGCAGGTACCAACACAATAAATAAATACCTAGTGAGGGTGGGGGAGGAAATTAAAAATTAAGCAAACAAACATAAACATACATACATACACATGTACATATGTATACCCATATCTATGATGGTATGTTAGACAATTTGAATTTGACCTAAAAGGATTAATATTGTTGTTGAAAAAAAATATATAGAGAAAGGAGCAACAAATTTGCAAAACAATCAAATTATATAACTAGACTAGAATTACCAATGTATGTATTTATTTATAATTTAAATTAAATAGGTATATGATGAACATATACCTACCAACTTAAAAGAAACCTATGGAAGAACTATACTAAACAAAAAAATGTTTTCTTTGTTCGCAATAAAGGGGGTATAGGGTATATCAGCTAGCAGCCTGCAATGAAGCTTTTGTTTGAGTATGAGCAAGAAAGCAAGCAGTTAAGCAGAAGGCTATTTCAAATTTTCTGACGCAATTTTCAAAACCTGATTAATTTTTTTTGTTCGTATTTATCCGCCTATCCAATTCCTTCTTTGCTTTGACTTTTTCTCTAATCAACATTATACACACGAACAGAAATTATATTTGTGTATAATACTCTAGAGCAGTTTAATACTATCAACAAATTATATCATATATGTAGTAGTATAAATAAATCTGTGTAGTATGTTTACCAACATTATAATATTACATATGTTAAACCAAAGAATATAGAGGAAAGAAACGGAAAAACAACATACAAATTGAGGCAGAATAAAATCATTTAGGCCAGACAAAAACAGAAAATGAAACAACAGTGATGCCACTTGTAGAATATGTGAAAACATTTGTGGTTAAATCGACATTTTTAATATGAATAAGTGATATGAGAAAAAAAACAATTCAATTAATCCGATACAAATGTGTTTCATCACTTTTAAAGTGAATATTTCCACTGATTTAAAAAACGAACAACCAGGTATTCAAGTAAACAATAAATATGATACGACAAGTAATTCCTTAGGTCCCTGCATTCTTGTTGACAAAACAGGCATACTGGAATGTTTGAGAGTTGCAAGTCACTTCTGGTTCTGGTTCTCCACTGACGGTCACGGGAAAAAATCTCAAGCCGTGAAATGTAATTATTATGTTATTAAATTTTGAATTTGCGATTGTGTATTACAATTAAATGCTAGGCAAATTAATAATCGCCATCTTCATGTAATAGGTGAACTTTTTGCTGAAATAAGGAGTTTGTTCAAACCAAAAGCCTTCAGGTAAAGAAATTTGTTTTCAGTTATTGAACAATTTAAATATTTACGGACAAAAAAATGCACAAATACAAAGAAACTTAATTTTCAGAATCAAAAAAGTGCTGCAACTTTGTTTGTTTTGCCCTCTGGATTGGAGAGTTCCAGAAACTTTTTACGGATTAATAGACGAAAACCCTATACAAGTCCCCAGATCATTTTCATAACTTTTTGAACTAGATATGTACTTAGATCTATTCAAGTTTCAGAATTGCAACAAGTAAAACCGAAAACAGATTCGAACATGAATGTGTCTGAATACTTAATGAAACAACGATTGTTTGGAGCTTCGTCGTGGAGTCTTCAAGGCATATTTATGTTCAATGAGCCACGTAGAAGTTGTGAGCCACTCATACATAAATTCCATAACAGCTGTGAATCATCTGATTCATTAAATGTTTTCAGTGTGAGCCCCGCTTAAATTTACAGATTCATTGGTGCAAGCAAGACAGTGATTTGATTTCTTTTGTGATACATGCAATGACCTCAAGTAAGGAATGAATACGATTCACATTCGTATCTTTTCTGCCAATGTGAGACTGTCAAGGGCTCGTAATTTTTGTGAATGATTCACAACTGGAAATGAATGGATTCATGTAGCTCTCTGATTCAAATGTCTGTTGAAAACTCATGTATTTTAGAACTACTGTTGGGAAAGATCTAAATGTTTGGTCTTTTGGGGATAAGATTCAGATATTTACACGTGTGTTTCAATATACCTTAATATATGCTAAGGACATTGAAGCCTCGAGAACGGATTGAGCTCAAGTAAAGCAAGTTTTTGTGAAAAGGTTTACTCATTAACGATTTTTCATTAACGTCTCCATCGATTCGTATCAAATTTTGTGTGCAGGATTTTTTTGTGGCCTTAAAATGTATGTATTGCTAGCAAAACAAAAATTAGTTTGATCAGTACTTGTGTGCGAACCCAAGTGGCTTTAACGTAAATTGTCCTACACAATTTTTGGAAGAATGCCCATTCCTACATATTTTTGTTTTGACTACTTCTCGCATTTTATTGTTAATAACTTTACCAATTTCGTTTTTCAAACTTTCTTCTAGACTGTCAATATAAGAACAAGCAAAAACTAGAGGATTCCGAAACGACAAGATAGTATCTAACCGTCTTCATAGTCAATTAACCCATATTTAAGATCTATAGTGTTGAGCTATTTTGAGTAAGTTATTAGTTTTTTGATAAAATTAAGTATCTTCTTTTTCTATAAATCCATTTTCAATTGCAAAATTAAGCCAAGTACATCCTTGTGAATGGCCGCATTCAATCCAAATACCTGAAAATTCAGATATGAAAATTCAGAAATTTTGCTCGTTGAATGCAAACAAAAATCTGGGGCCAAATTACGTCGTCAGTGACCGAGTGAGTGAGTTCAATCAGTGATCGAATGAACGAGTAATACGAGTAACTTCAAATTTTGATATATGGTTCCGAAAGTCCGTACCAATGAGAAATGTCAAAAAATCACTTTCTCCACTGACGATTGTTCACTACTCGAGGAAGTATGTACTAGGCTTGATGGCACATTTTGTTCATCGTTCAATCTACGAGTATATTATATAATTTTCTTGACTCTTCTTGATGTTCAAAGTTAAAATCCACCTGAACTCAAATAGCAAGTTCAATGTGCAATCTAATATTTCACTTCTATTGTGAACTTCAAAAAGTACTTTATTTCTAGACAGTTTTCATCAAAAGTTGTAACACTATGTGTATTTACATTTTTATCAAATTGAGAATGAAACACGCACCCACACTAACCTCACCACTCTTAGTTCCAATTCCAATTGAAATTTGTATTTTTATGTATTTGGTTGCTTTGATGAAAATTTTTAAATTCTTTGTTTAAAAAATTAAGAAAAAAAAAAAACGTTAGCATGTCGATTTCACCAAGGCAAAAAAAAATATTTAAACTTGCTATGCCCTTGCTTTGGCCTCTAATATGAAGTCATAATATTTAATTTGTATTGTTTATTTGTTTTTTTCTAGCATTTTGTTTTTGAAAACTTTCTCTGGAATCTAGAAACAACAAATCCAAATAAAACCTTTGTGTCCCAATTTATCTATAGCTTCTATAGATACCTTATTTTTTTTCTTTGTCAAAAAATAACCACTAATAGGTAGGTATGTATTATATGTTCGTCTTCTTTTTCTGTTGCAATAAAACTGATTTTTTTTTTTTGTTCAATTAAAAACTTTGTTTCAATAATAATCACAAATTTAGTATATATTCTTACATATTGACAGCCATTTTTAAGCAGGTATGTTGATAGAATGATGATTTACTATTGCACTTTTATGATGTAAGGATTAATTTTATTGGTTTTTATTTTAATTTTGTTCCTAATTATTAATTATATACTACGAATTAGTGTATTCCATTTATGTGTGTAGAATCTAATTTGTACTTAGAATCACAATTTAACGCGGGTAGAGAGGAGAACATTACAATAAGGTTTTTGAGACCATTTTTCAGCAGTCAGTCATTTTAATGTTTCTACTATCGTTTTTTTTTTTACTTATTTTATATATTTACATATAAAAACAAAATTTAAAAAAATATATAAATGTAGGTATAAAAAAGATTTTTCTTTTTGATTATTTCTTGTTAAGTGAATTTTTTTGTTTGTTTTTTATATCACAACACTTTTCCCATTTAGGAAATAAAAATAAAATTAAAAATCAAATACACAGAACCTTTCTCAATTGTTGTCAAACATTAACTGTGAAAAAAATCGAATGACATGAAAACATAACGCAATGAAACAGTACATGATGAAAGAAAAAAAAGTATACGCTATGAATGTGTTGGTGTTTATGGAAGTGAAAAATGTGTAAGTAAACATATAACGATGGGAGGGTAAAATCGTTATTCTCATCCAGAGTTGCCTCTTTAATATTATTGAATTATTGGTACTAAAATGCTTTTCACCATGGAAACTGTTTAAAGTTTTAGATACCTGTAGGTAATTCTGTTTAATAAAATTGATGTCACTAAGCGATGTTGTTCAATTGTTTTTGTTTTATGTCACTTAGCATCAAGTAAAGAAGGTGTTCACATTGGACTGAAAAACTGGATTTTTTTGACATTTCAGTATTTACATCTTCCTTTACTGAAGAAGTGGGAGCGAGATGTGAATACTGAAACGTCAAAAAAAAATCCAGTTTTTCAATCCAATGTGAACACCGTCAAATAGATATGCTCTTATGTTGTTTGCATTTGTGTCAGTTAACGAATTTTATTTCGAAGACGTTGCCGTACTAGACAAAAATCGTTGTTTTTCATAGAAGCGAGCCTTAGCAAGGGTAATCAAATTTCTATACTTATTATTTCCTTTACAGCCCGACTCCACAGGAGATAATTTCTATAAGAATGCCCATTTTGACATGAAATATCCAATGGAGTCATTCCGTTTCATCAATAATTTTGACAGATGAAAATATTTTTGTTTTTTTTTCTACAAATTTTTTTTTGTCTCGTTATTTCTCCTTATATCTGTTATTGTGTTGATCTCAATCAAAGCTCATATAAAAAAAAAATAAAATTCGTAGAAATTCGTAGTTATGGGAAGTACACGAACATACCTAATGTAATTTTCGCTCTCGTGATTTGAAATATCATAACATAATTTGTCCAGTTCAGACAGAAGACAATGTTAGATGAAAATATCTAATATTTAGTTAGAGAGAAATTATCTCCCGTGGAGTCAGGGTGTTAAAATGACTTTTTTCTATTTTTGTGTCGGAAGTTACCACTTCAAAGTGCTCAATACGCAGTAAAAACCCATTTACCGATGGGAGTTATACCGATATTGGTTGCGTTGGTGCAAGTGAGCAGACACACCATACAATTAACTCACGATTTCATCAAATGTCAAAAAGTTCCTCATTTGGTTCATCCATTATTTGTTACTTGATTTATTTTCAGATTGTAGAAAATATTTATTTATTAATTTACAACGATGCTTATAAAATGAATTTACAAACGCTTCAAAAGTTAAGGCATTCTTTTTTATATTGCATCATTTTTTCCATTCGGGGATGTTGATCGTTTGCTGTTCTTTATAGTATCTAGCTTTGTAGGATCAAAAAGGTCAACCAAATGTTTAAATTCGTTTAGAATGTTAGAAAATTTTGTGGACTTTGGGCATTCTATAAGAATGTGTTGGACTTCACTTCAGTTTTATAAATGTTTAATTGTAAATAAAGTATATTTCCTGCTCGGAAACAAATGAGAGTGATGCATTTTTTGTGTGGTTAGTTTTACGTGGTATGGAATATGAACTCTTAGGAAATCGTTTATTCGTAAGATGCTGTTGTTATCAACTCATTGATCATTTAGTTCCCTACCGTGGATATCAAGCCAAACTTTTTTAGCAAATTTATCGAAAGTAGGGGTTTCTATAATTAGCGGAAGGAAAGAAAATATATTTTTCAATTAATAAATTGTGGAAATCAATTAATTCTGAACAGTATTCCTTATCTTTTATGGAAACAATTTTTCTCATATGCGTTTATTAGCAGCAAAACAGAAGCATCGGTTTCACGGTCGTAACAAAAGCATATACACAGTACGATCTCCATCAAAGCAGTCGGATGCTCTATAGAATTCCACTAAGCGCTTACTTTTGTTTACACACAAAAAAAAAATCATGGTAGGTATGCGATTTAACTTTTGTAAGATAATCGGTACAATAATTGTATCGTGTATTGAATGCTTAATTCATTTATTTAATTTTCTCAACACAAAAAAAATCAAAAATACTACTTTCGCTGCATGTACATTTTTCTCTGAAAAAAAAATCAATTTTGTTTCAATTGTTTAGGTCATTCATAATAGTTGCAATCTTTTAAAACTATCGAAAGAAAAAATAAACAGAAGCTTTTGTATAGCACTTTACCCGTTGTGAGCTTAAACAAAAATTACAGTGTCTCTCCTCTGGAAATCATAAACGAATGCAAGTGATCTGCATCAAATTTGAAGCCTATTGGCCACTATATTCACTACAATTAATTTGATGATGTAAGACTTCAAATTGAACCCAACTGAATAATATTCAACCATTAAACCCAAATAAAATTGCAGTTTTATATACTTTTTAACTTTTAGTCAAAATCAAAACTTGACACATCCAATTGTATCAATTTCAAATCACATAATAAGAGAAACCCGAATGTGTATAGCAAAATTCACTCATACCTGTAAAATGACATTTCATGTTTAACTTGATATTGCGAAGGTTAAAAGAACTTCAATCGTTTTAGACAGCTTTAAATCTGATCCGTTTTAAAGTTTTAACATTTTGAATAGCAGCTTAAAAATACACGCACTAAACCAACGGATTTAAACCATTCTTTACGCCCTGCGACATTTTGTTAATTTTTCATGGCTTTTTCATTTCATTTTTTGTATTAAATTTAAACCCTTAAAATTACAATTATTTATTTAAATATAAGAGCAATTATTTGTTGAAATCCTTTATAGGAATTAAATTCATTTCTAATGACCAACCCATTTCATTTTTCCATCCTATAAACGGATGAGGAAAGTTTAATTTTTATTTGAACAACAAAAATAATAGTAGCTAGTACTTTCGACAGCTATGGTTCTGAATAAATGAATGATGTTCGTGTGAATCTGTTGGTATATGAATTTGCACTCTTTTATTTTGTTATGTACGATGTACATAGGTACCTACTTAATAAACAAAAACAATTCAATTTGAATACCTATGTATTGATAATATCAACAAACTGGAGTTTTTGTACCAATTTCACTTTGTTCTTTACATTATTTATTTATATGTTCCTTATTGAAAAAACAGTGTTTATGCTTCTTTTTTTTTACAAAATAATTATTTAAATCTAAACAAGAATACCTACATTTTTCTATTTAGGTAGGGTCAGATAGGTATGTGTTGTAAAAATTAAATCTGATAAACAAATGACGAAATTCAACACATTGTCATGCTCATCAGACGGTTGATTTATTGAATTTAACTTTAACTGAATTTTCGGTATAAATATAATTTAACCTCCTACCTATATGTATGCATGTGTATTGTTTTTCATTATCACCAATAATTCAATAATCACCATTATACCTACTTGTTGGTAAGTATTTTATTGTAGATATGTTGTCAAGGAACATATCAGGTAGATTTCATCAGACTATTTACTTTAGTTAGGTACTTGTTTTTTTGTTGATTATGCCGTCACATTAATCTTGAAATTGCAAACAGCTGGTAATGAAGGCACATAAAATGTGTATCTGATGCGTGTATAAAGTTTTAAATAATTTCCAATACAAAAATATCATAAAGTATGCTCATGTCTGAGAGTGGTTCAAGCAAGTTTATAGGTTGGTATAGGAACTTGCAGACAAAAAAAAATTTAGCCTTCAAGAGTGGGAGCACTCAAAATTAGGGCCATATACCTAGTATAATACAAAATTTTGATAAACGTGCCGAAATGCACAGCACAATCACTTCGAATTATTTTTTTTTTATCAAAATGAGTACGTCAAACTCCAATGTATTTCTTTGTCTTACCTACCAACGTCCTGAATGACCTGTTAAGGTTGTTTCATCATACAACAGAGAATGGCACCAAGTTATCAATAGATATTTACCTACCCACTTATATTTATTTAAAAACAATTTGTTAAAATATCTGTTTTTCATTGAGCAATTGAATTGTTGTTCTTGGATTTGACATTTGTCATGCCTACTAGGTAAAATCTTTTTTTAAACTTTCCACTTATTTTAGGTAGCAAGTGCTAATTTTTAACTGGCATACTGTTTTGATATGAACGGAAGAAGATACGAATCTCAATCGAGATCTAGATACATAAAAAATGATATTGACAAAGAAAAATAGTTCTTTTTGGCCAAATGGAAAAGCACATTAATGTTATCTAATTGCAAAGCAATACATAAATACATACATTTCTAGTAAGCGAAGGAGTTAAGTTGTTGTTTATTATTTTTTTCATTCGGAATGTTTTCATTTATTTTATAAATAAACTAAAATCTTGACCTTGCCAAATTATAAATGAAAAATGAAAATAAATGCTGCAAAAATTTTTTGATCTTCTGGTTTTGACATTAAAATTCTGTTAATTTAATTTTTGAAAAATTACTAGGTATTAGAGCTTTGCAAGAACATATTTTTGTTTTTAAGTTGTATTTAGAATATAAATAAGAATTTTACAAGTGATCTTATTTAACAAAATAAAATATATACGTGTGTGCTGGGAAGGTTTTTTATTCTATTGTCCTAGCCATTGTTCTATTAAATTGTTATTGTTATAGTCTACGTGTGACTTTGCTCGTATTACGGATAATAGCTCAATAAAAGATCACCATTTTACTGCGTATTTCTTGGTATAACATATAAAACAAACAAAATAGTTTAACATGAAAAACGTGTTTGGAATAACTAAGGTACATATTTGAAAGAAAAAAAGTGTGAATCCTTGATTCAGTGGTAATGTGTTTTTGAACTCTCATCAAATTGACAGTCAAAGCATTAGTAGTATGCTCCAATAACAAACGTAGGTTAATAACCAATTTATTGGGAGTGCCTATTAAAATGTTCTCAGGAATTGAGTTCAAATTTCTGAAGTTGAAAGCTGAACTGGCTTTTTATATCAACTGACAAAAACGTTTTATTCGTATTTCCAATTTATAAGTTTATATTCCTAAGCTCTCATAAATTTTTCTCTACCAAAAATAATCGAGAAAGTGAGTTGATTTTTTTAGAATTTTGAATGAAGCCTCAAATTCTATTTACAATGGGAGATCCCTGAGATAGGAATTGACCAAATAATCATAAATCTGTACTTGGAGATAGTTTTTATTATAAAAAAAAATGACCATACCACATTCTCGATAAATGCTTGCATCTCTCATTGCTTTATTTTTGACATTGCAAAAGTATGATACTCAGAATGATTTATAAAAGACCAAACAAATAATCAAAACCAAAGTTTATATCACAGAGGGGTGACGATTAATAAAATATTTTCTGTTCATAAGAATGACAAATTTTATTTAACACTATACCTATATGGCATACATTATCCTTTGGTTGAAACTTTTTTTAGTAAAAGGTTTAAGTTCAGCAGCACATGTCAACAAATAATGTGGCTTTCCTGCAAAAAAGTGCCTCATCAACTAAATGTCCATTTTTTTTTTGTATTTGCTATTGGAAAAAAGGAAATTTAAATTGATACCCAGCGATGTCAAAGGTGCCTATGGATGTCATAACTTGTTGTTTCAAAATTAAAATTATTCGCGTGATTTTGTCTCGTCTGCATAAACGTTTAGTTCAATCAAGACGATATACAAATAGCCCATTTTCTACAAGACTGGCATAACTCAAAAATTGATTATTTATAAAATTAAAAATCAAATATGGTTTACAGTTTAAAGTCACTAGACACTTCTCCACCGACCTGTTCAGCATTAAGTCAAAAAAGTAAGAGTTAAGGATTCATCGACTTATATAGGTGGTCGTACGAATCCACATTTCAGGGACGTCTTAATTGAGGTAGACAACAACTCAGTTGGTTCACCAGTTTTAGTGGGCGAAACTGAGATGGAAGGAAACTCTTATTGTTTAAGGCTCAGGTCCACGACGAACTGAAGAGCATCGTTATAAAATATGTAGAATCTTTTAAATAATCTCTATCCATCCACCAAATACCCCTGATTTTGATTCTTCTCTACTTGTAAAGTCTTTCGGCCAGAATGAAGATGGCGAACGCACTCTGCTCCATAAAACTCAATAGAGATCTCACCGAAACGATCCTTTGAGTGTGCTTTGTATTATATAAAATAGTTTATTTATATGCAGTGTTGTGCAAAGCATAAGTTACTATTTCATACTGATATTTCATATTATTTTATTTTGTTCATAAGAAAATAACGCAATTTGATTGGAGTTTTGCTTCAAGGCTAGAGTGACATATTTTTAACTTTAAAAAAAAATAACTAGAAATTCATTTAATTTGACTTTGCAAAACTTAAGCAGCTTTTTTAACATTTTTTGTGAAATATTTCTTATTTTTAATTACTAAAGCACATTGCCGAGACGGGATGTTTTCTCATTTTTCATGTAAGGTATTCAGAAGCTTCATTTTGCTACGGATACGTTGCCCAGGGACTACATTCTTGAGTATCCCAAAAAGATCTTTAATGGGATTGAATCCTGGTGATTGAGCCGACAAATCCCTGTGAATAAATCCCGTAGTGTGATCCACTCTTTTATTCACAATGTGTTTCTGGTCGTCGCCATGTTGAAACATCTATCAAAGGGGCATTTCCCACTCAATGTATGATACAAATTGGGGAATATATTTTACTCATTAACTCCAAATAAATAGCATTAGCTAGCAATCTATATCAGAAGCAAGTAAATCTTAAATTCAAGACAAAAAGACTCCAGAGGAATATAAAATATTGAACTTGAAAACTGCCCACTTATGCATTCAATCTATTAAAATTTTAACAAAAATGGGAGGAACCTCAGGGGATATAATAATACATGTACATACCTATTTCATTTATACTAAAAGTATTTTTTTTTTTTAGTTTTATTCAAATTTTGCCAAACTTAGTTCTTATAAATTGTTTGCAATTGATTACCTCAAAATAATAATTGAATTTCATACTCCGCAGCCAAAACGAAACAACGGGTCTATGAATTCAACCACTTTATGGATTGGTTTATTAAGACCTGAATAAAAACTCCAGAATAGCTAGAACCGACTAAAATACATCATCTATAGCTACTGTAGTCCTTCCTACTATAGTCAGATTTAAATGCTTATAACGTATAATTTTTGGCAGGAAGTTTGAACTCAACAAAGTTCAAGTTAAGATAAGCGATTATGCAATAAGCGAGCATTTTTCAAATTATTATGTAGATATATTTTTTCAATACAATGTCAGGAAATTAATAACATGAAAAATTCTAAAAAAAAAAAACAAAAACCTCGGGCTTCACATTGTATATTTTTAGATACCTACATTTTCGGAAAAATAAGTTGTAAAATTAAATAAAAGCAAAAAAAAACATCTATGGAATTGTTCAGACAGTCAATAACGATGACCTTGAAACAAATAATACATATTTCGATTCATGATTTTCGAGAAGAGTCTATTGAATTACAATGATTGTGTAGCAATAACAACAATACAAAGGGTTGGCAAAGTTCCAGTTGGTAGACGTTGTAACCTGCTAGATCAATGCCAATATGAATCTGAAACAAAGATAATTTATGCCATCGAACCCTGTCGAAGTGAAACTTCTAACAAAACTTAAAAAAAAAATCTAAGTAAAACAGGGATTTGTTCTTCTTCCAATTGGACCGACCAGTTAAGCGATTCAGAAAGAAAAGTTCCTAATTAGGGCTTAATTCAAAAATGTCGTATTAATTTGAAATATACTCTCAAGTTTCTCGAAAAATAGAGAAAAGATTAAAAATAAGACACCTAGGTAAAGAAGTGACGTAAGCTCATCAAGCACGAACCTGTCAAAACACCATGATTCAAGATTCAACATGATAAATCTCTACAAAACTCTCTCCACCAAGGCACCAACTATATAAAATCTGAAGGCTAATATTTCTGCGTAATTAATTTGTGTCCACATGCTTTCATTTGATTGAAATAAAATCATTTTATAAACCATTCACAACTGGGGTGAAAATTAACGAAAAAAATTAATATAAATTCTTACCCGGATGCTTCTGCGATGATTCTCAGTTTTTAGTTTTTATAATTTAATCAGCTCACACGAAAAATTTAACACGATTTGAACAAGAACTGCGACATGGATCTTTTTCTTTTGACTTTGGCAGATTAAAAGGAACGAAGTTGGCACCGGTTGGAATGGGGCTGATTTGTCAGGTGCTGTTCACATTGAACTACTTATCCATCGGACTGGAGTATGATGGAATTGTGAGTTTACACATGCGGTGCTTGGATTATTCAAAGTTTTTAATTTTTTTTAAATATATACAGCCGAATTTATTAGATTTTCTTAAAATGCCTTTTAGAGGTCATTTAGTTAAGTTTGCTTAAATATTTAAGTTGCCTTTAAATAACGTTGCTTAAATTTTCATCTATAATCAATTTTCCATTGCTACTTAACTAAACGATTGAAATGTAACGTAACGTGAGAAAACTCACCAACACATGTTCTTTTCAGCTGTTTTTTGACAGCTTGCAAACAAATGCAAGCAAAAGATGAGCACATGTATTTATAAGAAAGAAAGAGAAGCAACTGGTATACCTAATGCAAACGAAATGAAACATGATCCCATTTTGGTTTCTGATGCTTTGATGTTTGTGTTCAGAAATTCTATTATTCAATTCTTTGATTCACACCTTGGCCTTTTGATTGAAAAATATGTAAATAAATCGAAACAATTTATTTTACAATCATTTTACTAAAGGAAGCCACAAATCTTAAAACTTTCATTGGGTACCTACAGAAAAAATATAAAAACTCTACCCACAAACATACATCTATATTTCTGAAATAAAAAAAAACATTAGTTTCGAATGTCAAAATATGTTTAAGATGGCTTTAAGTAACCTTTAAACGCGGTGAATGGCGTTTAAGTTAAGATGCATTTAAGTAACGTTGCTTAAAAGTGAAAATTGATTATAGATACCGATTTCGCACTTAAGAGCAACTTGTAGGCATTTTAAAGCTACGAAGCCTTTAAATTGTCCTTATAAATACGGCTGATAATAGGTCTTTTCGTGTACTTCCGATAACTACGAATTTCTACGAATTTTATTTTTTTTTATATGAGCTTTGACAGAACTTTGGGCTAAATTCGTAGAAATTCGTAGTTTTGGGAGGTACGCGAACAAATATTATATTTATGTAGATGGACGCGTCTGGGTGCACAAACATTTTTGTGTCACATTCAACAATAACAGTTCACAGATGTTTTGATGTGGACGAAATAAAGCATTCTATTGCAAACTGAGCACTCACGCATTTACGATGAATCGTGTTTATATTTCTGAGTTCTCTAAGCCCGCTGAGATCTCAGAAGTTTTTATTATGTATTTTCAATCAATTATCTGTTAATACTTATTTTCTTTTTGAAAATACGAACAAAAAATTGAACATGCATGTCAAAACTGCAGAAATGAAATCTACATACTGCATTTTTTTAATTTACTTCAGAATAGTTTCCGATTAAAATGGCACCGATGATTAACACCAAACACATACAAGAGCCTGATAAAAGTATGAAAGAGAACATAATCATCTTGGAAAAATCGTGTAAGTTTTCCAGAAATAAATGATTTGGTCCCCACCCCCCACTTTATAGTCCCTGCACGTAGAGATCAATAGAAGAAACTAATTGAAATTTGTTTGAATTTGGTTTTTTTTATAATAAGTTTAGGACAATGACAATGACAACACATAACTTAAAAAATTATTATTTATCGTTTTAAGCCTAGTACGCAGATCGAGCTAAAATTTCACTCCCACTTTCTCTCCAAACACCAGCTAAACTCCTAGCTAAATTTTGACACAAGATTTTTGTGGTGATTACATTAAAAAAAAACAGCTGTTCTCTGAAAAGAAATTATATTCAGCAAATTCAAAGAATTTTTCTTTTCAAGTTTTTAAGTGCATGTAACCAAATAAAATAGATTTTTCCCTTTGGCATTAATAAATCGTTTGTCTTTGCATATTTCTCATTCTCAATTTTCATTTTCACAATTTAAAGCTCACATAAATCTCACAAATATAAAAACATGCCACAATTTAGCTCAAGAATTAATGTGCCGCACAATTATTTCACGCACTAAATTCTGACAGATGGCCCCGTACAGTAATAAAAAAAAATTTGATTTTTTAGCTGGAGCTGCGTACCTCTCGGCTAAAATGCTTGGCTGAATTTTAGCTTGGCTTAATTTTCGAGAGAATTTTGTATGGGAGCGAAATTTTAGCTCGATCTGCGTACTAGGCTTTACTATAAATTTCAACAACCCATAGTTTGAACCATAAATAATTTATTGTTTTACTTTCAATTCTACTATAAATAACTTCAAAATATAAATAATTTATTTTCAGTTTTTGTTCCATCTGGCAAACAATTGAGATCATTCACTCGCAATGACGTCACGAATCATCTCCTTGAACTGTCAAGCATAACTTGTTATTCGTATACCATGATTGAAGTGGAGTATATTTTCCTCCAAAATAAAAAGGAAATGGGTGTCACATAATAGGTGTGTTTTTACAAGCCTGGAGGAATTGGACAAAAAAACGACGAAACGGCTTAGTGTGACGCCATTACAGAAGAAATAAAGTTTCCGTACAAACTATCAATAACAAATATAAAATTCAGGCCGGTAACACAGTTTTCATCTGAGCTAGAGTTGCACCCCGAAAATTCTCTGGGCTTATCAAAGCCCGAAGGGGCTTAGTTTTTGTTGCATTTAACATGTAAATTGCTTAGCCCCCACGTCGTTTTTTTTTTTGTCCAAGCCCATTCGGGTTTGACGTTTAAGCCTAGTACGCTGATCGAGCTAAAATTCCGCTCCCATACAAAAATCTCTTCAAAATTTAGCCAAGCTAAAATTAAGCCGAGAATTTTGTTTATTTGTGAGATTATGTGAGCTTTATATTGTGAAAAAGAAAATTGGGTACGAGAAACATTCAAAGACAAACGGATTATTAATGCCAAAGGGAAAAATCTATTTTATTTGGTTACATTCACTTAAAAAATTGAAATAACATTCTTTGAAATTGTTGAATATAATTTCGTTTCAGAAATCTGCGATCTGCGATCTGCGTACTAGGCTTTAGAAATGAACAAGACAGAGATGTATTGCTGTTTGTTGAAAAGACCTATAAGCAATCTTTGTATGGATATATCGCTGCACGGACATGGACATTTGCGACCACATTGGTTTTTTTCTTCAAGATAAGCTCAAAGTATGAGCATGGTCAGTTGAGTCGGCATGTAACTACCGACTAACATATCGAATAAATATCGGAACGCTTAGTTGATTATGAACGCGCCCAATATAATATGGAAACTGGCATCACTTTCAACTGTCACTTAAGCGTCTTTTTTGACAGTGGTGTTTTTTTTCTAAAATCTGTTTACTGTACTTTGTGGTTGGATTTCTAAAAATTCATAATAATTATTGAAAACTGATTAAAACAAAAACAAAATGCCAGCAGATCAAATTCAGTACTCGGAGAAATACTTTGATGATGTTTACGAATATAGGTAAGTGTTTAAAAAAAAAAGAACCATTAATAAGAAACTTACCTGTTGCCCTATCTACAATCAAGTTTGTACATATGTATAGGAATTTCCCTATCTCCTTAAATTTTAAAATTTGGTTACCTTTAATATTTTGAAATACCTATATATATTTTTTACGTAATCTACATAGAATAAATTGCATTTATTTCAGGCATGTAATCCTGCCCCAGGATTTAACTCGTATGGTACCAAAGTCTCACTTAATGACAGAAACTGAATGGAGGAATCTAGGCGTTCAACAGAGTCCCGGTTGGGTTCATTATATGATGCATGCCCCTGAGCCTCATGTTATTCTGTTCCGACGACCAAGAACCGATCTTCCATCACCATCGTCGAGTGTCAACAGAACAACTGAGCAACAGACGCAAACAAACCTTATCCTGGGAGCCTAAAAGTTTGATATTCTTTAGTTTCTTTAACTTTTATCATTGAATATTATCGGTAGCACATATTAACGAATCTACAAAAACACACTTAAATCTTCCTAAGCCATTTGTGGGTTTTAATTGTGTTTTTTTTTGTTTAACTACATTCGAGTGTGCAACTATGTACTATACAAATTTTTAACTTTGTAACAAAGTTTCTGTATAAAATATATTATCATAACCTTATTTAAGATACAATCAATAAGAATAAATGCTTTATAGAAGGACAAAGATAGATAGTAAGACGAATATATAACATGCAAAGCATAAACACGACCATAAAATTTAAATATGATTGTAAGTGCTCGATATTTGATTCAAACTCGACTCTACAAATCTACTTAAATAGCATTTGAAAAATAAATAGTTGTATAACTTTTAACAAGAGCTTAAAACAAAACAGTTTATTTTTATTAATTTTATTTATTTTTTTTTTTTCTAGACTTTTTAACTTTCGATATATGCAGGTACTATAGGGCTTAGTTTTGGATTCGTGCAAAAAAAATCGAGATAATGAGAAAACCCAAACCATATTAATGTTACAGGTAGTCCTGGTGACGAATATTTTCGTTTAGTCAGTACGTAGTGATCCCGTTTAACAGAAAAAGTGCATCAAAAGTACAACTTTTTTGAAAATTGAATTAGTGGGGGAAACCACTTCAAACGTAATATATCCTGAAGCTCTCGAATCACTGATTACAAATAAGGTTACGACTGATGTCTAAGTGACCGCAAAACCCTTGAAAGACGTCCTTGAAAGTGCAACTTTTTTAATTTTTTTTTTTTTAATTTTTAGGAAACCACTTGAAATATATCTCTAATGAAAGGTCTTGACTCCCTGATGTGACAGACGTCTAAGTGGAAGTGCTGGCAGACGAACGTTTTCGTTCACCAGGACTACCTGTAACATTAATATGGTCTGGTTTCCTCCTACGCAAAAAATATGTTGCGAGTTCTTAGACTAATATTACGATGATAGAGAGACTAATACTACGATGATAGAGAAAACCAATACAGTGGGTAGCGAAACTCTCCCTGACTCTCTGTTTGTGTTTGCATCTACAGGCTAAACTAATTATGCGATCTTTTTCAAATTTTGAACTTAATGCTTTTAGTGATTCTCCAGAGGGGAAATTGATATTTTTTAGCTCAAAAAATAACTGTATTACTTGCCATTTTACTTATTTATCTCAAAAAAGGCCCCAACGACTTGCTAGTAAAAATCAGTGTGTTATTGTAGGTATGGTGTGTTTTCTGGTAAAAAAAAAACAAACTTAACGGTATCTGCCATGAAATGTTTTTTTTTTAAAGACTCAACTGATTGCAATCAAAATTTTTATGCAAAAGCCCCGAATTTCAATAAAATTGCTAACAAAATTTTGAAAAAAATAGATTTTCGATTTTTTAAAAAATATTAAAATTTTGTTTTGGAAATTCAATAATTCGAAAACGGGTTAATAGATTTTGTTTTTAAACTATGGTTATAAAAGTATATAAACAAATACTCTTAATTGGAATATCATTTTCTCAAATTTAAATATTAAAAAAAAAAATGTTTTTAAAAAAACCGCTTCAATATTAGTTTTTTTTTCATATTTTTTTTCAAGTAATCAAATGGCATACTTGTTTTTGAGCTCTAAGTATCTTACGAGTTGTTTAAACCGTTAAATGACAATTTAAATGCTTTTTTTCTATTTTCTATTTCTTCTGTAATTACTTGCATATTTTAAAAGTTCTTTAGTTTCAAACAACTTGAACGTAAGATTAATTTCATTATTTAAGTTTCTCTACTAAGAGTTTTTTGTTTTTATTGATATCAGAAAACGTTTCTAATCTTTAAATAGCCTGACAAAAATCGTCTTTGAAATGAGCTTTACTTAAAATTGAAAAAAAAAATACAGTCCTTATCCCGGATTCACACGACTTTCCAGTCGTTTTCAGCTTTCAGTATAATGACAAAAAGAATGGATTTTTCCATTCTTTTGTTTTCGAATCGTGTGATTCCAACATAAGGCTTAAGGTGGGATAAGATAGATTCTCAACCTTGTTCTTCCAAGGCATTTTGAATCGTTGGCGTTGAAGAAAGATCTGCAGAATGTGTATGGAAAACTATGGCTGTACCTAAACACTCCAAAAAGAAATAAAATACCATTTCCAGAGATTAAAAAAAAATCAAATTTCATTATACATATATGGTACTTGAACAAGACCACATTTTTTTTAAATAATACGCTGTACGCCTTCTCACCGATTCGAGTTCTCTTCAGTTGAAAGCGCAGTAACCCATTTTTCCAGGTTTCTGCCAGCGAATCATTCTGTGTAGCAATTCATTTATATTGCTTGGTATTATTGGTTTCGTATCCCAGTTATCTACATAAAAATAAATGCATGTACCCTTTTTAAAGATGCTCAAAGCCATTTTTTTATTTTTTGAAAAAAAAAAATAACTACGTTTTTTCTTCTTGATTCCAGAACTAAAGATACTGTGAAGTTACTGTCTTGTCAAATTGATCAATTTGTTTAAAATGCTTGACTTTTTAAAAACACATATGTACATAATTTAAAACAGTAAATGATGATTAATAAATTTAATTCAGTCATAAAAACCTTAGTCACGTACAGTTCAAAAATAAAATAAAATAAATAAAAACAATATAAAAAATTATAAACTATTTTCAATTTTTTATTTTGTTTTTGACTTGTACATTATGTGATTTTATGGTTTTTAAGACATCATTGTTTAAAATGCCTGAGACTTATTTCAACATTACGGCTCATTTGATGTGTTGATATTTTATAGCCAAAGATGGATTTATTTATCTCATGAAGTTTATCGATTTTTCACAACAAAATCTAATGTGCGTATCTTCACCGACTAATTGGTTAGTCCTTAGTGATTACACACAGTTGGAACTGACGTTTGCTTTTTCGACGAATTTTGATGTCCTGAATTCGAATCCGACCTCAAAATTCCTCTATTACCCCACGTTATCGAGTATTTTAACCTAAAAATGTACAAATAAACGTTTTGCAGGCCGTTTGAGGTTATGTTACATAAAAATAATTAAATGACACAGTTTGGTTAAACTTATCAAAGGATTTTGTTGCGTAAAATTATCCAAACTAGTTAAACTTATCCAAACGTCATTGTGACTCTTATTCTGAATGAATTACCGAGCATTTAATCAAATGTATAAAAAAGGTCGTTGATGCAAACTTATCATTTTACACATTTTGTGAACTTACGACGTTGCATGAATACGCTTAATATTTATTATGAATAATATTTGAAATTTTTAAAATGGTTTGAAAAAAGCAAAGTAGAACTTTCTCAACGATTTTTGTGAAATAATTGCATTTTGTATTGTTCTTACTAATAACTTGAAAGAAGACAAAAATAGAAAAGACTTTCAGATACCTTTTTTGGGAAAAAAGGTTTTGCTTTGTAATATAACCTCAAAAAACACCGCTAAACATGGTTTCCTGTCATTTTTGGATTAGAATATCTCGAAAATCTGTCGTGATGAAATAATTCTTAAGTCCAGATTCGAATTCAGCTCATAAAAAAATCGGAAAAATGTAATTTGGTTCTAAGGAAAGCAATTAAGTTCAATTTTGTAGACCATGTTATACATAAGTGATTGTAGTCAGATCTTCATGCTTTTATCACCTAATAACGTTCCGAGGATTGATGAATTAGTTTTTTTTTTTGTTTTTGTTTTTTTTTATAACTTTTAATTAAAACAAAACTACGTTAAAGTTCTTTGCTTTCAGGGTATTGGCCATACTTTTTTACTTACCAGTTTGATTATGTTTTTGTCTTTGAACTGCAATTTGATACAATAACTAGTCATTGTTTAATTTAGTAGTTTTTGTTTACCATAATAGTTTTAGAACAGTTGGGTTAGATGAGTAAAGGCTCCATTTTTTCTCAGATCTAAAACTTTTTGAACTTATATAATAGCATTGTTTGTAATTTTTAACATCATCGGAAATGTTTTTTATGGGTAGTAATTATTTTTAAGCCTAGTACTCACCTCTCGTGGAATCTAAAATAAAAACGATTCAAAAAACTTGAAAATCGTATGAAAACAATTTTTTTTTCTTTATTTTGAGCAATGCAAATTTATTGTTAAATTCTATATTATTCCACATCGCCTTTAGCCAAGTATTCAGTTTGAGTTAACATGCAATTTTTATATAAAAATGAAGTGGTAAAAATTGGCTTCCGGCTCTTGTACTATATGGAAATTACAATAAAAGGGGAGTATCCAAAAGTGAATGTGAAATATAATCTAGTTAATTTCAC
Source organism: Dasysyrphus albostriatus (assembly GCA_946251815.1). Taxonomy (NCBI): domain Eukaryota; kingdom Metazoa; phylum Arthropoda; class Insecta; order Diptera; family Syrphidae; genus Dasysyrphus; species Dasysyrphus albostriatus. Next base: position 200,587,683 of record OX276335.1, on the reverse strand, counting down.
GCTATTATTTTCATTCATTTCAGGAATAAATAATTTATTTTGCAATAATTTACAAGGGGCTAAAGTAAGTACAGATATCAAATATTCTGGCATCTAGTTTGTTGTTGTGAACAGGTAACTGAACACTGGAATCTCATGTATCAAAACGATTTCGTTGGAGATTTTTTGTTATATATTAGTTATTCATATTATGCAGGAACCAAATTATACTTTCCCAAAGTATTTAATACCCTGCAATCGAATCTGATTTTAGATTTTCTCCATAATTTCAGTGCTTTTAGATGCTCTTCACGGCATCTGATAATTACTTATCTTCTTTTTTTTCGAGTTCTCCATCATAATAATTTCATGTTTGATGGTTACTCAATTTTTTTTTTTGCACGAATCCAAAACTTACCTAATAGCACCTTCATCGCAAGTCAAAAAACAGGAATGGTATCAATATTTACTGTGGTAAATTTTTGTATACATTTAAAACTATATGTCTCAAAATATTTGCATTATAAAATACTAATTTAACATTTTCGATTATGTTCAGGTGTGGAGAGTATGGGCCCCAATACAATAATAAGACTTCTTGGCGCGTTATCTTGCTGCAATTTCCATGGCAAGTCCGAAACAATTCTGTAATAGAAGGGAAAACGTTCTGGAGTAAGCCAATGTAAGACTGTGGATTCATAAAGGAGTCAGGAACTGTGACTCCAAAGTGTTACGTTATGGCTCCCCAAACCATAAATAACACCTCGGCACCTCGGCTGTGTAAATGATCCAATTGATATTCTAATCTAATTTTTTTTTATCCGAGAAAACAATACGATACCATTCCTTACTCCATGCCATAGTTGCACGACAGAAAGTAAGGCATTGGTCTTAACGCGAAAGGTTAAGTGGTTGTTTTTTCTTTAGTTTCAATCTCTTCTAGTGTTCTTTCGTAGTTGGATTCATTTAGTAAAAGTGAGGTTATGACTGCGGCATCGTTGCGTTTTTGTTAAGCTTGTTGGTAAATAAAGTGGCGGTAAGTCTTGTTTTTGCTTCCTCGTCCTCTGTCAATGATTTAGCATGACCCATTTTTACTGAAATCATCCTTAGATGAATTAAAGATATCAAAGAACAATTTTTGCTAACTACCTCCCTTATGCTGCGAACGAAAACTCATAACATAAAAAGAGGAAGTATTCAAGTGAGCCAAAATAGGACCCCGTTTCCCACAGATAACATAACAAAATTTATTCAATCGAACATTTCCAATGTATGAAATTACTAAGAGAGAAAGAGAGAGAAAATCGGTACATATTAAGAGACTCCAATTATTTGTAGTTATATTCTGCATATTGGGGGATGCTATTTAAGTGAGCGACACTGTAAGTAAATCATAAAAAAAAATTATTTGAAGTCTTACATATCTGTAGCTTGGCCAAAAAAGGGCCAATCTTCTTTTTTCACAATATTGACTTAAGTTCACTTTTTGGCTGAGCAGAGGATGTTCCACGACTGTAATAAGGGCAACTGTGCTCCAATTTTTTCTTGACAAGATACCTATGGATGGATAAAAAGTTCAATTTTTAAAAATAATTTTTAGGAATGCAAAAAAAGCAAAATTTTCGATTTTTTCAGAAATTATAAAATTGGACATTGGCCATGTTAGAACCAAGGTGTAGATATAAGGTGATATATTCAATGTTACGTTCGTACGGAATAGCAAATTTTACACTAAAATCCAAATTCATATTTGCCATCATGCCTTAAAATTTTAATTTTTAAAATACCACAAAAACCAAACATAAATATAAAAAATATATATTTTTTTTTTTTTCAAAAAATTGACAACGCCAAAAAAACAAAAATACATAGATCGGAAATTCTTCAAATATGAATAAATTGCGTTTGTATCCCATTTTTCAAAAATTTTAAATTCACCACGATCAAACAAATAACGCCGAATCGCGTCCTCCGTGAACGGTTGAGCGAACGAGCAAATACAAATTACGTCACCCGTCGAGTGAACGGATTAGGATCGCAAACTACATTAGCTCACGGAACGTAATCTATAAAAGGAAAAAAACTAGTGTAGTAGATTCATATTCGAAATTGTAACAAACAAATATCTGAACGCACCGATATTACGTTATTTTAATTGCTTAAGGGTAAATTAGAATAAGGAAGAAAATAAATAGCTTAAAATGGATGCGGAATAGTGTTGTTTTTAAGTTGTGTTACGTCTAAAAAAATAGCGGAAAAAAAAGACAAAGAAATAAAACGCAAAACCACTTTGTAAGAAATCTTTTTTTGAATTGTATTTTAGTCATAAGACTCGATGTATACTCGATCGTACAATCATTTCATTAATTATTTTACATGTAGATCTTGAAGCTCATTTGTGGACTGTATTTGAATTTTGTAAAAGGTTTGTTTCCTTCATGTATTGAATTGTCCTCTCTCCGTAAATTCGATAGTATTCATACTTGTACTTTCATACAAGTTGAATGTGAAAATTAATTTAGTGAAAAAACTGATCATAAACAACTAAGCACTCTGGAATAGAAGCAATGTGCTTTCTTTACCAACTAAGGTATGAGAAAATCATAAAAAAGCTCTCCATTCTTGTTTATTTTATTTTAACTAACGACTTATAAAAAAATTTCGTTTTTATAACGAGGCGTATCTAATTGATTTTTCAAAAGCGAGTAACAATGTTCAATTAGAAACACCAGTGCCTCACTAGAACTAGCAACTACTCTGGGACTCTGTTACTTCTAGGAAAATGAGGATATCAACACTCCTTTGGTAGCGATTTTTTAATTGAGATTTACCAGAGCCCATGCTCCAGGAAATCAAAGACAACATTTGTCCATCCCATATATTTTTTACACCGGAAGATTCATGCAGTTGCAAGAAATACTTTTCTTAAAAAGCTTTAAATACTCGTGCATCATTGAATAAAATTTCTCATTATCCTATATTTAAATATAAATGGCTTCTGAAAATTTGTTTGGCAGAAAATGTTTGGCCAAATTAGAATGCTTCCCCATATACTCCGCTAAAATATACTTTCAGGTTATTTCTTTTCTTGAATTGCTCCTAAAAAATTATATCATGTTAATTTATTATTAATTAAATGCTAATATGTATATTTATTTATTTAAAATTGCACTTTTAACTCAAATTCTTCCAAAATAAAATCAACTTAAATAAAATTCCGATAACCCCAGACCAGACTTGACGGATAACAAATCTAGTGAAAGTACTCGATTGCATACTCGTTCACGTAGGGCATAATGCCAAACTACGTTTGCTTACGTTTACAAACATACGTTCACGTAATTCACGATCCCAAACTACCACATTCTGTTAAAGAGTAGCTCGTTCGATCCGGTCATGATTTATTGGAATGAAATGCAGAAAACCCAGCTAGGCTTTGATGGTCAAAAACTCAAATTTAAGTTACCTAAAATGTGGCCTTAGGAAATAACGCCTAAATTGATTTATGTCCTAAATACAAATCAATTTAAAATCATAATTAAAAGGGAATTAAAGCTCAAAAAAGGAAAAATTGCAAAAAACCAACTAAAAAATAAGGAAATATTGTCTAAACAATAGGTCTGTTTCTTTACTCGCCCGCGGGTTCCCAAAGTAACCCAAATCTACCCAAAACGTGTTTCTTTACTATTTTCTGACACAAAAATGCCAGAGCTTTTGACTATTTTTCATTTCCCCTCCAGCAAGAATCTACCCGAACATTTTAGTTCCGGCACTTTCTTGCTTGTCAAACCAGAAATCAGCTGATCGAAACATTTTAAATTAAATTTGTCAATTAGCGTATATAAAATGGTTTAATTTAAATAAATTAAATGAAAATGATACAATGGAGTCAAATATAAATTAAAATATTTCTTCTGGTATCTTTTAATAGAGCCCAAAATGATAATTGCAAATGTTAAGAATTGAAATTGTATAATTTTGTATGCGTTGAGCATACAAGCAATAAAGTCGAATGGGTAATTTACACCGCAACAAACCAGAAACACCCCAAATGCGTTTCTTTACTTTTCATTTCTGGTTAAAAATTACAACAACAACATCAAAAAGCTCATGCCCAAACTTTTTCCCGAACTTTTTCCCAAGCTTTATCCCAAAAGTAAAGAAACAGACCTAATGTTCGAGAAAATTACAGGAACATTTTTTCATGGCAGATATTCCAACTCTCTTTTTAATTTTGTTTATAGTATATTTTTAGTAGCTCCCTAATTGTCATTTAAATCAAACAGAAAAATGATGACGTATTTTTTTTTAAATAAGCCATGAGGCGCCTGCGGACCGGATCGGGAACGCGGTGCGGTGCAGTGCTATAACCCAAGTGCTATACCGCGCCAAGCGTACGCGTAACAGCCGAGAGCTTTTGCTATGCGCCCCCTCCCCTATCCGAAAGCCCGTTTTGTACCTAATTATTTTAAAGAGCTTACATAATATTAAACGAATGTGGTGCTTTTCGCAAAACATTTCTAAAAACTTTGCTTATCCATTTGAATGAAGTTTGGAAATATAAACATTGGGTGATATTTTCAATTTTATTATTTGGGTTCAAAGTAGTTTTGGGCAATATTTCCAGTTTCTTCTTATTTTTTGAGTGAAAAGAAAAATGTTGAACGATGTTTCCAAATCGATTTTGGCTCTTTTATTTAGAAGCTATTTCCTTACGCCCGCCCTAACGATCACAAAAAAGTATTACCCATTGCAATATAACATTCTCAAAGAAATCTGACTAACTATAATACTTGACTTAAATATTTTTTTTAACACACAATACCAACACAATACCAAGAGTAAATTGTTTTTTTTTTTTATTTGAATTTTGTTCGAAAGTTTAAAATAAAACTACAATATTTTTTTTTTAATTTAAGTTTATTTTAAAAATAATTATTACACTGCAAACTTCGAAAATTCGCCGGCTTTTCATTTTTTTCTAAATTACGACTTGATGTGAACGGCGGTTATTTCAAGTACAATATCTATATAAGTTACAGTATAAGTTTGTTCCTTTGATGACACTAAGAATTTGGGCCAATAGAAACTAAAAAAAACATCGTTGTTCTTTTTTTTTTCTTGAAAACAATATATTTGCCCATATTTCAAATAGCCTCATTAATTTATGAAACGAAACATCAGTGAAAATCGGATGTTATTTATTAATAAATACCTACATAATGTACATGATTGTATGTAAAATGTATACCTACCCTGAAAGACTCATTAAGAAAACACTCATAATTTTGAACAAAAACATGCGTTTATTTTGTCCAAAAATACATTCTAGTCCAACTGTCACTTTCGTATCAATCGGTTATCTTTGGCAATTTTCCCAACACATCACACATGCCAAAATTACACACTCCTCATTTGTCTCAAAAAGAACAAAAAATAATAAAATAAATCGAAAAATACTCTATGTACCTACATGTTCGACAAAATCCATGATTTAGTACTTAATTGGAATGTCATTTCAACAACGATGAAGACTTTTCCGGCGGATGCGCACAAGTCGGATGTACTAAAAGTAAAAAAAAAAAACGAAAAAGGCAACTTAATAACAAAACATGAACGGGAAAAAATTAAAATTTCCGAAAGAAAGTCCAAAAGAATAAAGAACCATCATCTCAGAGATCACACATAGCCCAGAGCTACCGTGCTCGTCTTTACTGTGTGGCACTCATCCCTAGCGTCGCGACGCGTCGACGATACGCCGATGATGTCGTTTTTAAGTGGGTGTTGTAGGAGTAACATGTCATTTCATTGTTGTCCTCGTCGCGTTTGTAATCGTCGTCACCATTGTGTGCAGTGCGTTTCCATGTTTTCCAAAACTGGAGGAGCGTCAACAACAGCAGCACATTACCAAATAACAATTGATGTTTAATAAAGTTCACTTAAGTTAGAGCAAAGCTTTATTTGAATACAAAACAAGCGACAACACGTGGGTTGGGTCCGACACCTTTTCCATAAATTAAAGAAAACAAAACAGAGTTTGTTCAAGTTTTCCATATTTCCTTTTTTTTGTTGTATGGAAAAGTCATCTTAGCTTTACACAAAGTCCGCCCTGAGTCAACACTTATCTTACTCGTAAGTTAAAGTTTGCAGCAATCCGATATTTGGAAAACTCAAAAACAAAAAAAAAACAATAATTTCGACGAACCAAGAAGAAGGAGCCATCGCTCAAGAAAGAATTTATATAACTCAGTTGGAATCTGGAGAGGAAGAGCAGCAGCAGTAGCAGTAGCCAAATAAAGAAAGAATGCTCAACGCCAGTTTATCATACGAAATACTAATGTATCTCAATTCATTCTATTTTGGTATGTTCGCCGCTAGTGAGATCAGCATTACGGTATTGAAGGGAATCAACTTGCAATACGAAGACAACGGCCATCGGTGGGAGGCCTTCTTACTTGTGGTGTTATGTATTTTGGAAACGATTCGAATTGTTTTAGGGAGAAAATGCAGTTTGAGTGACCGGGGTAAGATAAAAAAAAACAAAATAATTCTTTTCCACTGATGATTTGCAATTTTCAATTTTATATCTTTGGGCGTGTTTTTGGCCTTTGTTTATTTTATTTCTAGGATGGCAAGCGATACTTTCAGCAATATTGACATTCCCCAGCATCCTTGGTGTTACATATTTTCTATTCTTTCAAAAATACATTCTAAAATTCGAATACATTCTATGTGCCTTAATGTTAACTTTGCAAACGGCTGAATTGTTTTTTGCGTTAATCTTCATCTGTGCTATGTGTCAGCCAGTTACGTATACCTAGCAGTGCTTGAAACCGTTGTTGAAGAGCTTAATAATAAGAATATGATACAAGGTGAGGGTGTGTTCAATACGGCACAACTAACAAGCGAATTAAAAAAAAAACAACAACATAAACTGGAAACAAGAGCGTTACGAAATTGGTGTTTTGGGATTGCCTTCGTTGTGTTTTAAAACTTGAGCGGAGATAGTATAATTATGATGTGGTGAGTATAAAAAGCCTTTCAAAATTAATTAAAATATTCACATCCAGAACTATCCGAAATACCCCAAAGACACATTTTTTGCACTTGACTAATTTATCTAATTTTTACTTTCTATATTAGATACAGATAATGGCGAATAAGTAATTAGCCTAAATAGAAAAATTTGTTTTTCAATATCCGTGGCATCCGGTTCGGTTAGTCATAGTGAGAAAATTTATGATTATGACTGTGTCAGTGATCTTGGAATTTATGGTTTTTGATTTTATTCTTATTTTTTTTTTCTTACTTGCAATATACGCGCACTTCAGGGCAGGGGTTTTTCAGATGTATACAAAATTTTTACTTTTCCAATATTACACTTCTCAACAACCTAGGTATTTTTAATATTTATGTACGATAAACCATTAGAACAAATCTGAAATAAAATTACCATTGTTTTTTCTATTGCTATTTATAGTGGATTCGAGCTGCGATTTAATGTCAATACAATCATCAAGAAAGTAGAAACATTTTTAAGATATGTACATTCAGATTAACATAACTAGAAGACATCAGATATCTTGTGTGTGAAAAAAGGGAGGTATAAAGTCTCTGTTCTCATGTTTAACACAGTGCAGATTTTGTAATTTGTGAAAAATATTGCTTAAAAAAACTCTTATCACTAGTCGCTTTTCCCGTAAAATGGTTATAACATCATTCTTTCTTGAACTTATAGGTAATTTTCATGATGATATTCGAAAAAGGCCTTAAAAAAAACGGGTACCTACCTTCGTAGTGGATCCCGCAGTTCTGTGTGCATGTATGGGTGTACCTTGATATTTTACACAGGTTAAGCCATTCAAGCGATTTTATTCACATTTTAAGTTAAAGGTTTTTTGAAGATTCCCTAAGGGTGAAATTGAATATGAATGTGTTATTATGAAGCGAAATAATTTTTTTTCTAGCTCCTAAAATTACAGTACTTGCCATACAACCGTTTAACCATTAGCGGTTTAACCAATTAGAATTTGTCTCGGTTGATGAATTTTTTTTAAACAAGATTTTGAAATGTTAGGTCTGCTGATCTCACAGGACACAAATAAAAGTTTCTACACTCCGGAGGTTTTCAAAATTAGAATTGTCAGAAATATAAAATGGCTGTGAAAGTGAGAAAAAAAATACACGTAAACACAACAACAAATATTGATTGAACAAATGTCAAAATTCGAATGATATATATGTATTACCTTTAATATGTGTACTGTGGTGAGATCCTTTTGTGATTTTTAGTTCAAACTTCTGTCAAAATTTTTTTTATATGAGCTTTGACAAAACATTGAATGCGCAGAAATGCACAAAAAAACGCAGAAATTCACCCAAAATTGACATATAAAATTTTTCTTTATTGTTGTTTTCCATTGGTTCCACTCACGAAGACATTGGGCACGTTCAGACGACCCAAGGGACTAGATATTCAGTCAACTGAATTCATTGAACGCAAATTTAACCAAGGTAACTAGGTTTATTTGAAATGTCAAACTTGGAAATTTACTTCAAACATTTACTTCAGTTGATCCCGAAAAAAGTACCGATATTATTTTTATCTAAAATATACTCGTACATAGCAACAGATATAAACCCTTTATAAATTGTAATAAATTAGCTTTTTGAAAAAGGGTTTTCAAGACTATTTGATTCGGATATTAGCAAGCCCAATATAAAATTAACAAATCTTATACGAAACTCTTAATTTCTTCATATTTTTTACTTATCATACGGTTTTTTCATTTTCTTTTTTGAATTTGATAAAGAACCACTTTGCAAAAACTAGAAAAAATGAACAAATGAAAAAAAAAACAATCACAAAACAATAAAGTTCAGCTTTCAGTTCAATGACAAAATGTAATCAGCTGATATTCTGACATAAGTACACTTGACTTGATAATTAAGGGAGATTTTTCTTGACTTACTTTCCAGTCAACTTTCCAATAAAGTTGCTTTAATTGGAAATAAATATTTTGACATCTGACCAATCAAAGACTAGAAACTTGCCTTAATTTCTAGTCTCTTGGGTCGTCTGAACGTACCCATTCATCCTAAATCCAATGGAACATTGCATGTACAAGAGTACGATAACCTAGGTGCCAAGAAATGATAACGGTTTTTTGTAGAGTAGTTCAATAGAAGCATTTTTTATTATGAGAGGGGGAGGGTTATATCCCTCCGTTAAAAAAAGTACTTCAAATGGAAACAAATAACGGTAATACTTATGCAACTAAGTATTTTTCCTTTTTTAAAACCAATACTCTATTCTATTAGCTTTTTTTTAAATCAAGTGAAATCTATGCAGTGTTTCAAAAAGCGAATGTTTAGCTCAAAATTTTATTAAAATACAACAAACAAGGTCAAAGTGTAATTTTTCAAAACTATACATACGTATTACTTTTTTTTCTGCAATTCGTTGCTCTAATTAATCCTAAATCAAAAACTGAAATCGTGATTTCGAATACCAAAGTCTGACAGTTTTTTTCCGCCTTTGAGAGTGCATTTTTATACAAAATTTCACAAATTGTCGCAGGAGATAAAAATGTTGCCTCCATGCTCCATTGAGTGTGCAGAAAGTTTAAAAATTGTCGAAATACCCAGCTGTTGGGTTCTTTAGCTTTTAATTAAAAAATTGAAATTGTGGTGTGCCCAAAGAAATTGAAATTGTGGTGTGTCCAAAGAAAAATTTACTATCTGAAATTTCATTGACCGACGACGATGTAAGATGCCCACTTGCAAAAATTTATTTCTTAAGAAATCGCTTTAACAATTTTTAAAATTTCATTTGCAAAAATTATTTTTTCGCTCAAATCATATTTTAGTCAGCTGTACAAAGGTGATTAAAATTTTGATCCCTGGTTTTAACTTTTAACTCACCGGTTTCGGCGAGTGAACTGATGTCTAACGGTGGTTTAAGCATGTTACTAGCTTTTTTATATTTTTTACTTGAAACTTGAACCATTCAGTTAGTTAATCAATCAAAATTTTTGAACAGGCTTCAAGGAAAAAGTGGCTACGAGCCAATTTTCTATAAAGAAAGCAGATTTCCCCTAAACAAATATTGTTTAGATTTTCAAAATTATTAGTTTAAAAATAAATTAATTTTCACAAGCGTGATATTGGACCATTTTTTGAATGCAATTTGTTTTGACAAGACAGGTCCTGTTGAAGTATTTAGAACATTGGATAATTTTTCTTTAAAATTGTCAAGCTGACATGTCACTCTGTTAAGACACAAGTTTTCTTTTTCAAATATAGTTTTGATACATTTTTTGAGAAAAAAGCAAAATTTTTGAAAAAAGTCTTTTTGAAAGTGTGCCATTTTTTGAGTTTTAAAGTCCTTTTTTTAAAGTAACCTTAACCTTAACCTTCCCTGGATCAAAAAAATCAAATCAAATATAAAATATTGGAGTGAAATATTGTTAAAGCTTACACTTATCTTATTCAAATTTTACTACGTGATTTTTTCCCTTTTTTTTACATACATATATATTTACGTTCCTTTTTACTAGAATACTGACCACTTAAAGGGTTTTAAAACTCTAATTGGATTTTTAAGCTAAAACAAATCTTTGTGTGTAAACCTCCCGTTTCACCTGGGGGACCCCGAAAATTTGATTTCGCACATGCTTCGTTTTGGCCTTGCGCCGCCTAAACACAACTAAAACTATTTTAAAAATCAAAAAACAAAATATTCTCAAAAACTCAATTTTTCTTCGAAAGACAATACTCAAAAAATAGCTCAAATCGTATGGAGAACCTCGAAAATTAATTCATGAAATATTAAAATTGGTATCGATGCAAAATTGCACCCTCTAAAGCATATCCAAAGTCTCCCAAAATCCCTGCATTGGCTTTTTGTGTAGATGCATTTGAAGAGGTGGATTGGTGAAAAAGTTGGAAGTCTATCAAACTGAAACTGCTTTGTGTGCTGAAGCATCGTTTGAGAGTCAAATGTCCAAAGATTCGGTATCCCTTACAATACTTGCATTTTTCAATTTTTTCACGTGCGATGCAAAAACAAGACAATTCCAGTGCAAAATTGCGTTTTTCTAGTTTAGAGCAAAAAGTTCGAGTTTTAAGTACCTACACAAAACGGTGCGAGATTTTTTGTTTGTTGCTTCTGTATGAAAATACATATTTCGTCAAAAAGTGGAGTTATCTGGTTCTTGACCTGGATGCTTCAATTTCTAATTAAGCTTCTAATTACTATAAAAGTAAAAGTAAGACAAAACAAAATGACATGTGTACATCTAGAAGGTAAAAAAACACCATTTCCGTTTGTAGTAGTAGTATTTAGTAGTAGTTAGTTTATCGGAGACTACGACGATTAAACCGAAAGAAGATATCAGCAACCTATATCTGCTGGATAGCGTAATATTTCTGATAACTATCCAAAACTTTAATCTGGAGCTTTGAAACTGGCCGTTATCCTTTGGCAGGGATGGCGAACCTTTCTAGAGACTCGTGCCATTTTTGAAAATAAATAGTTTGAAATGACTTTGGTGTGCCAACAAATAGTGTTGACATAGTTTTCTAGTGACTACTAGACAAACAAAAATAAATTAACAGTGCGCAAGCATATTCGCCCCGTTTATAGAACAACGTATGGGCTGCGGTGAAAATCAGACTCAATTTTGACATTTTTAATATTATGAGCCAAATGTCAAAATTGAGTCAGACTCTCACCGCAATTCATTCGTCGGAATCTGTGACGGGTAATTATTTTTAAAAATATTTCTGAAACTTGACAGTTTTCAATCCATTTAAATTAAAAAAAAAAACAAATTTCAGAAATAAAAAATAAACAATTAAAAACCAATGAAAGCACTTCTTTAGTATGACTTCTGTTGTTGCGCACTCGATGCCAAGTAGTAACAGGGCTGTATTTCGTCACTTTAAGAGGCCTCTACGCAAAATGTCGAACTCAGATTTGAAGATCTCGCATTTCATATTGTTCATTCATAGGGCGTTTTTGAAAACGTCAAATAAAAGTCAATTTTATCGTCAAATTATAGTCGTTTTTTGACACAGGTACTGCAATCGTCAATCATGCAATCGTCATGCTTGCACAAAATCGATTTGATCAACATCAGCCAATTTACTTGCAAACGCATTTGACGTTTACGAACACGATCTCTGGCTTATAGTTATTTTGTTCGTCAACTCGATTTTTTTACTGCACAACCAGCGGCGTATACAGCTCCATTTCTTGGGGGGGGTCATACCAAAACGAATACCCAATTCAGTTCTTATAAATTTATTAGTTAAACGACTGATCCACACGGTTTCAATTTTTTTCGCTTTTTGTACTTTTTTTGGAATTAATTTCTGCTGGTCCCACAAATGTAACAATTTTTTTTTTTAAATATAAAGAGTTGGGGTCGAAATTTTAGCAAGGTCAAAATTCGTTTTGCAAAACCTTTCTTTTGAAATTTTGTTTCTCAATATTCTCCAAATTCCGTTCACATAATTTTGACAAAATAAAAAAAAGTTTGGAAAAAGTAAAAAGGGCGTAATTTTTTCTTCTTTTTTCAATTACCTTTTTAATCATCTTAAAATAAAATACAGTAGACGCTCGATATAGTGAAGTAATAAAACCAGCCTGTTCACTCTTTCGAGATTGTTTCCTTTTTCTCAGGAGTTGAAGATTTAAACAAAGCTTTCAAAGAGGTTTGAAAATAAGAAACACTTGCTCAGTGTCCTTAAGCAATGTTAAATTCTTTCGGGATATTTTTGTAAAAAAAACATGTTTTTATAAATAATTTTGTGTGTTCACTATAGTTAATTTTTTAGACTTACTAAATCGAGCGTCTACTGTATTATTATTTGCTGACAAAGCTTAAAAATTTTTATATTAACGATATTCATGCAACTTCGTAAAACCGTAGATAAGTTTACAAATTTGATAAATTTTTCTTTTGGTTAATGAACTGTCAAATTTTGTATGGGAAATGACTCACACAATTTTGTTAAAGTTATCAAGGGATTTTTTTCGTAAAATTAACCAAACTGGTTAAACTTATCCAAACGTCATTATTACTTTTACTCTGATTGAATTACCTAGCATTTAATCAAATGTATAACAAAGGTCGTTCATGCAAACTTTTAACACAATTTGTAAACTTACGACGTTGCATGAATAGCCTTATTATTTATTAATATTTTTAATATTTAATATTAATATTTTTTAATATTTTTCTTAATATCTTACGTTTGAAGACAGTTTTTAGGGACAGTTTGCATTAATTTTTTTTCTTATTTGATAAGGGGATAATAAAGAGGGGATAATTTTCTCATTTATCAATCAAAAATTGTGGTAGTTAGACACACTCTTTTATTGAAGACAAAAATTCTTAGCTTTCACAATTTGTTTTTATTTATGCCTGAAAATGAACATGTGATCAAAACCGTAGATCAAAAATTGAATGCAGACGCAAAATGGTCTTCGAACTTAACTTTCAAAAATGTTTAAAATATGTGTAAATTTAAAATTACCTTCTCAATGGGTTTTCTCATGATAATTGAAACATACAAAATACGCAAAATGCAAATACAAATTCTACTGCGTTAGTATTGTGTTCAATAGTCAAGTTCGCTAAAGTCACGAATTTGAATACATCATCTACGGTGCAAATGAGCAGTACAAATATTGAGTTGATGATTATTGAAAAGGCAGAGAGCATGTTTGTAAACGTCAAAAGCTTTAGCAAGTAAATTGACTGGCGTTGATGAAAACAAATTTTCAACAAACAGGACGGTTACATATTATTTGTCATGACGCTTTCTGCGTCAAAAAAAACGACGATCATTAGGGCATAATTTTTAAAAGCACGCTTAACTTGCGTTGGATTGTCATCAATCGAATATACGATCGATACGATCAAAAGAAAATGTTTTTTAAACATAATCCAAAATTAATAGTAACTGTTAAATTCGTGTTTAAAAGTCAGACAAGAATGTACGAGTATGATTAGTGTTTTTGTTGATTTCATTCAAATATTCCAAGCAGAGCGATGTATTTTAAGTTACGTTGCGTTGGAATGAAATTAACGATAGAAAAAATATCGAACTAAACATAAAAATATTGACAGGTTAAAAAATCAATTTATATAAACTTTTTTTCTATGTACTAAATATTAAATTATTTATTTTTAGATTAATTGTTGTTTTGTTATTTATTTATTTATTTATTTATTTATTTATTTATTTATTTATTTATTTATTTATTTATTTAATTATTTATTTATTTATTTATTTTTTTATTTATTTATTTATTTATTTATTCATTTATTTACTTACTTATTATATATTTATTTATTCATAAATGTCTGTTATTATATTTTTGTTATATTGTATTAATCTTACTTACTAAATTATTTATTTATTTAGTTTCTGTTGTTTACTCTTTTTGACAATCAATTTATTTACCTATGTATTTATGTTTTGTTTTTATTTATTCAATACGTTGTTTATCTAAATGTTAATTGATTAATTAATTTGAATTAAATGTTCATGATTATAAATTATAAAAATACTTACTCCAAATATGGCAATTGCCTTAGTTTTAAGTTTGTATCTAGTCATTTTTTTTTTTTTATCAAATGAAGGTTTTAATCATAGTTTTCCTTCAAATGTTATTATAAATTCAAAATTAATTTCATAATTGTTTATACATATTTTTCAGTTGTAAGATATACTTCAAATATCAAATCTCTGTGCAAGCTGCGTATTTATCTTATATTGTAAAGCCTTGATCTATGAATAATAAAAATATCTATCTATCTATCTAAATATTGGGAAGAAATATCGAAAATTCGATCAAAGTCGATCCTTTTCTCGACTTTCTTTTTAGGCTGCTGACTTTTTGTCTAAGTTCGAAGCTAACAATTAAATGAACTAGTAACCAAAATAAGTATTCTTACATGCAAAAAAGTCGATATAAACCGACATTTCAACTAGTTAAATCGTTTTTTTTGCTGGTAACTCGTACGTAACCTATACTGAGACAAATTGGTACTGGGTTTGAGTCGGAACGGCCCTGGTGTATGGAATACGGTTTAAAGTAAAATTTTTGTTTTTCATTGTAATATTCGTATAATATCGTCTGTTAGTTTTTTTTATCCATTCATTCATTTATTTTTTTGTTTTTTGTCGAAGATGATTTCCTTGATATTTTGAACAAAATTCTCACAAAATAAGTAAGTTAAACCGATCAAAAACAATATTGAAAGTACTTTGAGCATTAAAGAGGGTATATCTGCCAAAAACGTAGATCTACCAAATTGATTTTGAATTAAGAAATAAATCAATGCTGAAATGTTCTGAATGCAAAAGTGGTCAAAATCGTCTATTTGATAAATCTAACCCAACAAAAAATTGATTCATTTCGACAATAAAACCCCAATAGTATTATTCGGGCAATGGCTTATAAATGTTGATAGGAGAAGGTAAATAATCTTTACCAATAATGAGTAGGTTGTCTATTCCAAAGCTATAAGCAAATAATTTTTTTGAAATTATATTTTAAGATTGCAAATATTTTTTGCTTTTCTTATTATTTTTTGCGTATATCTTTTGAGTTCTTGGGGGGGGTCATGACCCCGTGACCCCCCCCCCCCTTGTATACGCCGTTGTGCACAACTGCACCGCAGATGAAGCTTCCGGACATTTGACTTTACCAAGCTGCGTTATCGAATACAATGTAAATGCAGTAAAATTTATATTTACGTTTTCGAACAGGAGACTTTTGCAGCCTGCATTTAAGAACATTCTGCAAATGCATTTTTGACGATGATGTCGTTTTCAAAAACGGCTCTATGTTTTGTTTATTTTCTAACATAAAAAAGGTATGTATTTTAAAAAAACAATAATCTTGTATCAAATATGTGAACTAATAACTGCCAATTAAATATTAAAATGTATTGTTTTGCAATTATAGGTTACTTTTTGACATTTTTTTGTATTGAAACAATCTTAGAAAACATATTTGTCATTTGGGCAAAGTTAGGTTGGTTTTTTTTTTTTCTTATAATTTAACCCAAAAAATACATTAGAAAATTAGCTTTTTTTTACAGAGCCTAAACTTCAATTTTTTTCTAGTTCTATTCATTAATATAAAATAATGTGAATACAAAATTTGTTTTCCACTTCATTTTCTCAGAACCACTGCTGATCCTGAGAAATTTTCCAAAAGAGGTTACCGAAACTTTTAAAATAAAATAACAAAAACAAATTAAAATTTAAAAAGTGACTCGACGTTTTCTAGTTTAAATGTCATACTCTCAGAAATACTTTTAGACTAAGAGCCGACATCAGATTTTGGGTGTGAATGATAGCAAAAAAAGAAGTATTGGCATCGAAAGCTTCATTAAAAAGCTATTCAAAAAATCGAAGTCTTGCAGTCCACAACTGGAGCCTTTTTGATTAAACAGTTCATCAAAAAAAATATGCAACTTCAAAATAAATGCAACTTCGAGGGTAATCGTGTTATGCAAAAATGGATTTCACTCTTTCTTAGATAAGCTCATTGGATCACATATCACGGAATTTGAGACCATTTGAGTGTATAGTTCTCATTGCCAGACTGTTTAAAAAAACCGTTTTTCACTTTGAATTTTGATTTTTTTTTTTTGAAAATTTCTTATTACTTTGTTATGTATGACGTGTTAAAAGAAAATCCAGATCTAGATTCGGATAGCAATAGACGATAATAGAACACAGCTAATGTGAAAAGTTGTTGAAGGTGAAAAGTGTTTTTGTTTCTTTGACTTCTTGTGGTTGTTATGTTTTTTGTCTAGAAAACTTTTAATTAAAACGATTGATGAAAATAATGACACTTATAGTGAATCGATCGTGAATGGCCAATTCACTAAAAAAACTTCAGGCCAAATAACTAAACAACTCAGATTTTATTAAAAAGAATATTGAAGAAAAATAACAATTTCTTTTAAAAAATGTACTTTCGCTATATAATTTTAATCAGAGTTGGGAAGTAATGATAAAAAAAAGTTAAATTTCAATTACTTGTAATTGAAATCTCCGACCACTTTTTTCAATTACTCTTAAATGTAATTGAAGAAATTCAATTACTAATTACATGTAATTGAATAGTGTTACTTACTTGTAATTCAATTACAGTAATCATTACACAAAATGTGATTAATTAACTATTTTTGCCAATTAAAGTTTTCTTGGAATTGCGCATAGTACGAAAGCTAGTAACTCAAAAAAGAAGTAATTTTAATATTACTGGTTTTTGTACATTTGTTTGCTCCAACTTCTCATATTGAAATGTTTTAATTAATTTTGTTTGCATTTTAAAGTCTTCAAAATGAATATATTGTATTAGTTTGGCAGTAAGAAGGCCTTTTATTTACTTTTATTATTATTAATATTATGTTTAGTTAATAAAAACATGTAATAAAATACAATCCAAGTAATCAATTACATTAAATCTAATTAAAACTGAGTTTCCTTCAATTACTTGCGAAAACCCATTACTATTTTCAATTACATGTAATTTGTAGGTGAATTTTTTTCAATTACAATTACTAGTAATTGAAATCCTTTTTTTTCAATTACAATTATGTGTAATTGTTATTGAAAAAAGTTTAATTACCAATGACATGTAATTGAAATGAAAGTTGAAATAAATTACAAAAAGTAATCATTATTTCCCAACTCTGCTTTTAATCTATGTTCCAGCCATTACAGCATTTTTCTTTCATGAATGTTGATTGGTAAAAAAAGAAAAACTTGGCTCAGAATAAGATTCTAATTTAAATGAACGTAGAGTTAAAATGTTAAGACTCATATAATTATTTTAAGAACAACAAAAAAATTGTATTTTCAATAAAAGGTATAAAAAATTTAAAAAAACGACATCCTTTTTTATTGGACCGTACTCTTTATTTACCCTCTCTTTAAATAAATATACTCTATTTCTTCTTTAAAAGATTGGCAACCCTAGTCATAACGTCCAGCTCCACATCGAACTAGAGCCTAAACGAGTTTACCGATTTTCTTCAAATTTGGAATATATATGAACATACTCATCGAAAAATCATGTTTCAAATTTGAAGAAAAACTGTTCGTTATTATTTCATCACAGAAGGTTCTCCACGAGCGGAGTTTCGCTCGCTGCGTTTCAGCTTTGAATTTTCTTTGACTGGATTTTTAGATAGCCCAGTCAATGTCTGATCTGGTGGGCTTGCTCGTTGTAAAGTGGACTCAAAGACCCAAATTTTAAAAGCACTTAGCATGTTTTTCCCAAACACCACTGATATGAAAGGATGCAAAAAACCTGCTACCTTTGCAAATAACAGACGAAACATTCTGAGGGTTGCGTCTAGTTTGTCGGTTAAAATGGCTAAAGCAACGGAACAAGCTATGTTCAGTGCTAGTATTTCTACTGTTAACAGTATAATTAAAAGTACTGTATACCGAAAACTAAGAAACTTAAAATAAACAACCTCTAGACGAAATTAACAAAAAACAAACCAAATGCAGTTTTGTAGGCTTTTCTTCTATTATTTTAGACATTTTAACCGACAAACTAGACGCAGCCCAATTGCTTTTTCCAAAGTATTACAAAGTGCTCAAGTGCAAATGTTATTAAGTACTTTATCTTGTAAAAAACAGGTACCATGTACTTGGTACTTGAAAAACACCAAATACAAGTACTTTGTCAAGTATATGTATACTTGGTATTTTAATACCAGTATATTTTCAAGTGCAAGTCCATTTCAAGTCCTTTTCAAGTACAAGTCTATTTAAATTTCAAGTACTTTTTAAGTTCAATTCATTTGAGCGATCGAATAATGACGACCATTGCGAAACTTTAGCAAGATGACGCCAAGACGACGAGCAGCCATCAGCCGCCATGATCTGTGGTTTTGAGTTGAAATAGTCCATATTCGATAGCTCAACAACTTGTACTTGAAATGGACTTGTACTTGAAAATGTACTAAGCAGTATCAAAGTACCAAGTACATTTACTTGGAACAAAGGACTTGTCAAAGTACTTGTGCTGTTTTGGTGTTTTTGAAGTGCCAAGTAAATGATACTTTTTTTTCACAAGTACTTGACTGGTACTTGTACTTTAATGTTTATTGTTTACAGGTCTGGATTTGAAAAAATGAAAATAAAACGTGTAATGATGGTAGGTTTGAGATTGTTTTGTTTTCTTATTCTCTCCTAAATTGGATGCTTTATCTAATACCATTTACGAAAATGTTTTTAGCGCAGTACGAACTCGAAAATTTTGTACCAATTGAAATGAACGGAAGTGTATCTTCTGGACAAACAAATTAAAAAACTTGATTTGTTCAATGTAGAATAGAATAGAATAAATATTTATTTATCTATTGACATAATTTTACTTCATAATATAAAAATATGTCTGTATCGGGCTTTTCAATAAGAGCGCTACAAAAGTTTTTTTTTAAATAAAACAAACAGTTTTGGATATCAATGAAATTCTTTATTCCTGTGAAAAAACGTTCGATGCCATTATGTATGGAACTCGATTTCTTTTGCATGACCACCACGGGCATGCTTGCAGAAGTCGACGCTGAACCCAATTTTCGACTGCTGCAATTTCACGTTCGATATTCGTACGAAGTTCATCTATCGTCGCTGGCTTGTTGGCATAGACCATAGACTTAACGGAGCCCCACAGGAAATAGTCTAACGGCGTCAAATCGCACGATCGAGGCAGCCAAGCGACTGGACCATTTCGTGAGATAACACGTTCTCCAAACTTGGTTTCCAATAAATTGATTGTGAAATTTCGCTGTGTGGCTTGTGGCGCCGTCCTGTTGGAACCACATATCCTCCAAGTCCATATCTTCCAATTGGGGCCAAAAATATTCGGTTATCATTGAACGGTAGCGATCCCCATTCACAGTAACGTGCCGGTCTTGATCATCACGGAAGAAGTACGGCGCAATGACGCCACCGGCCCATAAACCACACCAAAACGTAATTTTTTCGGGATGCAATGATGACTCATGGAGTGGATTGCTGCCTGACCAATACCACGTATTTTGTTTATTGACGAAGCCATTCAGCCACAAATGAGCATCATCACTGAAGATGATTTTTCGATGAAAATCCCAATCATTTTCAAGTTGTTGCTCAGCCCAATTCACGAACATACGACGCTTCTGGTGGTCAAGCGGCTTCAGTTCTTGCGTCAATTTAATTTTTTATGGATGTAGGCCAAGATCTTTTCGCAAAATTCGCCACAACGACGTCACAGAGATGCCCAACGCTTGAGAACGACGTGTGAGAGACACATTTGGGCTTTCTGCAACTAAAGCCTCAGCGGCAGCAATATTCTCGACACTATGGCCACTTCTTTGTCTCACTGGCACGGGAACATTTTGTACTGTGCCTGTGGACTCAAATTTTTCCACTAGACGCTCAATTGTTGATCTGCTAGACGATTATGACGACCATAAGTTGGACGTTGCGCTCTTAACGTTGATGCCACTGACTCCGAATTTCGGTAGTAAATTTTAATAATTTCGACTCGTTTTTGGCTCGTATATCTTTCTATCATGAAATGGCAAACCTTACTGAAGGGACATGTCAAAAGAGCGGCAAGAAATATGGCGTCGTTTTGTTGTCCCTGTCGCTCTACTTTTGTAGCGTCCCTGTTGAAAAACCCTCTATGTATGTATGTAAATACAATGCACATGTTCTTACATCAAAGTTTCATAATTTTCTTTTACCGTGGGTTAAATTAGAATTGCTTTTTGATGGGAACATATCGTTCATTTAAAAGAACACCGTTATAACAAAAAATTTGCTGTTTGGAGATATGTACATAAATGCGATTGACAATTTTGTTTTCGTGAAAAATTTATGAAAAAAATAACTGTAATGCAACAAATAAAACGCTCGTATGATATAATTTCATCGTATAAAACACAATAACTTCGCTCATTTTTTTTTTGCATTTTGAATTGCATTTTGCTGGTCAAAGAATCGAGAAACCGCTGCCAGGTTGCTAATTGTAGTTTGTACTGATGCAAATAGTACGGCCACACAATTTTGGGCAGTATAAAACACTTTAAGCAAAACTTTCAACAGCTCTTGGTCTATCAATAAAGAACAAAATCTTTCTTAATGTTAAAACTTTTTTTCAATATCTAATTTATGAGGGCTGGTCAATAAGTCCCTGAAAATGTATACTTGTTTATGAATCCAACAATTGGATTGTCATGAAGTATGTATATTCGAAATGAATGTGCTGAAATTTTAATTTATATCTATCCAATAGTTTTGTTTTTATAGCAGAATTTCGACGGCTGATAAAACATTATTTTTCGCGGAAAAAAACCAATTGGGAATAAAACAAGAGCTCCAAAAATCACAATTTTTTTGCTTTCGATCGATAACAATCGATACCGTTTAAACATTTTATTGGAGTATTTGGCCACCTTGATTTAAAGGGAAAAAGACCCCATTTTGGAAGACAAAAATGTTCTTATTCAAAAGACAAAGTCCGCAGTCACAATGGCAAAATTGCGTGAATTTAAATACGAGTTTCTATCCCATCCAGCTTATTCGCCAGGTTTGGTCCCCTGCGACTATTTCTAATTTCAATATAAATAAATAGCTCAGTGGGATTAAATTTGGCTTAAATGCGCAGGGATTATTTTGAGGCTTTCGAAAAAAATTCGTGGAGGAATCAAAAATTATAAAAACTTAGGACAAGTGTATCGAGCTAAAGGAAAAAAGTTTTTTTTCCAATAAGAGCGTCCCTTCTTTTAATTTACAGGAACTTATTGCGCCCTCGTATACCTAATTGCACTGTGCGACAAAATTTTATTTTATGTCTGACATGAATTTAACTGTACTTTTCTGATATTTTTTGATGCACTGAATCTGAATTTGGTCTCATTGCTCTAACATGTCACGTTTTTGAGATATTCGAATCCAAAATTGTATTATTATTATCTCCTGTATTATAAGACTTTCATCTCAAAGATCAGATCAATAGAACTTAAGTTGTATAGTTAAGCAATGTAGCTTTCGTATGAAGAACATCAGTATATTTCTTATTTATGTACTTAGCCCTTGTATTGATTTTTGTTTAAATTAAAACAGCAACGAAAATCATTAATTTCTACAAAATTCAAAAGCAATTCTAAATTTCAGATAGTACACAACAAGCATACAAAACAAACACAACACTCGTCCCCAAACTCATCGTTTCCATAGTAATTCATGAAATAAACAAAAATTATTAAAACAATTATTGAAAAATTCCCTTTCAAATACACAAACTTTTTATAATTTAGGAAATTTAATTTATTAAATATACCCACCTCATCATATTATTTTGAGCGAAAGCAGAGCTTTCTTAAGATGATGCGGGCATTTTGCCGGGTGTCACCTTCTATTTGTATTTATTCAATGGTATTATTTAATAAGAGTTTTTAATACTTTCCAAAACCGCAACTACCTTGTAATTCTTAAAAACGCTTAGGGAAAATGACTTTCGGTCAACGAATCTAGGAATTTTTAAGAAAAATTGATGTAATTTTTTAAGAACTGGCAAATAATTTAAGAAAAAGTATTTGCTTGTAGATACATATGTATGTACATCAGAAAACCATTCATCAACGAAATAAAAACGGTAAAGAAAATTACAGAAAAACGCGTTTTATTCTCAAAGTACTAAAAATGCAGATACGTTTTTTCTACTTAGCAACGAAGTATGTTTATTTATTTCCCAAAAGTATGAATTTCTAAGAATTTTAATACAGTTTTATTTTTTTATATGAACTTTGACAGAACTTTGAACTTAATTCGTAGTTTTTGGAAGTACGTTAACATGAGATGAGGTATGAGAAATTGTGGAATTTTGAAAAGGAATTTTTTGCCTACAAAATTGCACAATTTTGCCGTATGAGAACGTAGTATGGCCCTTGCGCGGGGGCAGTTTTAAGGGTTTTTACACTCCATTGATATTGAGGATCAACTTTCAATTAACAAAAAAAAACAAAAAAAAGGATACGCTATCAAACAGACGCTTCAATCAATCTGTTTAAGGTATCCTAATCAAAGAATCCGCCGAATGAGCTGCGGAGGGAATCAGACTAAATTTTGAAATTTGGCTCATAGTAAAAATGTCAGAATTAAGTGTCATTCCCTTCGCAGCGCATTCGCCAGATTCTGTAATCGGAGTGATTACTGTTTCTGTATTCGAAAATAGTAGAATGCACCAATCTTCTTCAGATTTTATGAATGCGTGAAGCTTTTGACTATGAAACTGAATATAATTATTAATTACATAACTAGGTCAAAGTAAAAATGTTTTGATTATTTTTAAAATGGCAATTATGCGTGACTTTTTGAAGGGTTGGGTACGAAACCTCACAAACTAAAATCTCACATTTGAAATCTCGCAACTACAAAATCTCCCTTTTCTCAATATCGCAATTAAAAAATCTCGCTCTCAATTTTTTTTTTTTTTTGCAGTGCTAAACTGCAAAGAAAAATTTAACTCTGAGATTTGAATTAAAGACATGTCAATTTGTGAGATTATTATACGCGAAATTTTAATTGCGAGATTATGAAATGCAGTACATATTAATAATTTGCGAGATTTGGTTTTCGAGATTTAAAAAACAAACACCCCTAGACTAAGAGCCCACAGCGGATTTTAGGTGTGAGTGGTAGTGGTACCTTTTTCCGAGGTAATGCTTCTTCTCATCTAGCCGTTCGGACTAGGCAAACAATTGTAGGTCACCTCAATTCCTATCAACAACAAGCACACAGGGATGGTTGAGAGTTGTAAGTCACCACATTTATTTACACACGGAAAAAAGTATTGCCACAGTCGCTACTAATTAAAATAAATGTTTATATAGTGTTATAAGTATGAAATATTTTAATAAAATTAGTTTAACATAATCAATTTTTATTTTGGCACACTATTAACTAACACAAAAAAAAAACACTTTCAAGTTGATAAATTAAATAAAAATTATAATACACTTCTAAAAATACTATTTAAGGAGGAAAAAAGAATTGGCACAATTCAAGATTAACCCAAAATATGCATAAAAAAACTGGATGAAATAATTCTTCTATAATGATTTGGCATCACTTTGTTGTTAATGACTTCTTTAAGCATGTTTTGCA
The DNA here is from genome assembly GCA_946251815.1 of Dasysyrphus albostriatus. Classification (NCBI taxonomy): domain Eukaryota; kingdom Metazoa; phylum Arthropoda; class Insecta; order Diptera; family Syrphidae; genus Dasysyrphus; species Dasysyrphus albostriatus. Next base: position 200,563,494 of record OX276335.1, on the reverse strand, counting down.
TTGAAAAAAAAGTTTTTAAGTAGCCTATTAGCCAATCTTATTCTTTTTATCCTTAATCACCGTTTTTAACTGATTTGTATAGGTGGTGCAACTGCAAGGGTAATCGTGTTAGTCGAAATTGGTTAAGCTCCTCGGATCTCAAATCACGGAATCCGAGATCATTTGAGGGTAAAGTTCGCCTTGCCAGACTATTTAAAAATACGCGTTTTCATTTTGAACTTATTCTGTGCATCAAATTGTATAATATTCACGGCGAAAAATGCCTTGACCCAAACCACCCATTGAGTCATTAATTTAACCTAAATTAATAAACTGTATAGGCTTAAATATTGAAAATAATTATTTTTGGGTGCAAAAACCATTTGCATGCAAATAATGCCTTGAGGTGAATATGTTAAACATATATTTTGTTTTTAGTGAAAACTGACCATTCAAAAAAAAAATATTTTATTCACCACACTTTTTTTCGCAGGTAAAACAATTGCCAATCCATTGTTTTGCATGACATTTCGTGACAGCAATATTTTTTTTTTGCATGAAACTCAACCAATCATGCAAACAATTAATTTTGCATTTTTTTGCTAAAAACGAAATTCATTAAAAAATATTTTTAACGGTACTTGCCATATAACAATTTTTATTTTCGATTTTCTCATAAATGGCTTAGCTGGTTTCAATCAAAATTCTTATGAAAATGGTTCTTTAAAATGTTAATAACACTGCATATCGAAATTTTGAATTTATAAAAAAATATTTGATTTTATTTTCAATCTTTCAAAAACGCGTTGATGAATTTTTTTTAAATTAGTTTTATAAATGTATTTTAAGAAACACTCAAAACTGGCATACCAAATTATTTCTTTGTGTTAGCAACATTTTATATAAATATAAAATATTAGTTTTTAAGAAAATCGCTTCAACAATTATTAATTTTTTTTTGTCTATTCATATTTTTGAAAATATTAAATATCATACTAGCTTTTGAGCTCTAAGTTATATAACGGAACGGTTTATTCAACTAAAAGAACAATAAATGCTTTTTTTTGCTTTTTCTATGATAACATACTTGCATATTTCAAAAGTTCTTAAGTTCCAAGTTCAAGCAACTTGAACATACGAACAAGTACGTGTGATCAAGTCGTGCATTTTATTTTTAGCCTTTACTCAAGCTTTCGACACCTGTACTTAATTCTTTTTTTGCTATCCTCCACACATGTTTAGACTCTTCCCCCTCCCCCCCTCCCTCCTCCCTTGTTTAACTTGGTATAAGTATGATGAATAACATACATTATAAAAATTTTGCGATCTTAGTCCAAATGCGTTTCGCTCAGGTACAACAGTTGGGCTCATCAGTATGATGAATAACTTTATTATCATCCTTTATTGTTCATCTATTTTGTATGTGTTCGCAACCATTGCGTTTATAATTCATAAAATAGTTTCTTAACCCTACTCTTTTAACTTAATTAAATTTCGACGCTTAATTAAAATGTCCTTTCATATGTCGTTTTCGATTTGGACGTTCGGAGTACTCCTTTTCCACTCCATTTTTACTTCAACTACTCCAATCCAAAAGCCTTCAATTGGATGTTTGGAGTACTATTTTCAGAGTCTTTTTCTCTTCCCGATTTTAAGAAGGAGTAGCTTTGGAACACACGTATACATGTACAACTTTTCAACGGATAACTTGTCAAAAAAGTGATATATGCTTCAAGAAGCCATTTTGTGAAATGGCGTTATTGGGGAGTATTTGTGTAAATTTATATTTTCGTATTCAATTGTAATCAAAAAGGAGTGGAATAGTCAGAAAATCCAATCCAAAACGACAATAGTAATTATTTAATATCTTTACAACTTACCATGTGAGCTGAGCAATGACCAGATTCTCCAAATTCTAATATAAGTTAAAGATGCTGGTAGATATCATTGCAAGTCCAGTTGATGTGAGCGAATCCGCAGACTCCATTTTCTTCACAGAAAATAGTTTATCAATTGAATAAACCATGATATGTGCCATCAAATCAAGAAAAGATTGATTGTACTCGCTGTTTTAGTTAACAGAGTTTCAGCAGAGAGGTCCTTGTCCTAGAAACGCAGCTGCAATCATCCAATGAAATTGCGTATTACCAAAGCTAGGGCATATCCATGCAATACAAATTTGTCAATCGTGTACCTTCCTTAAAATTTGATTCCAACTGCAATAAATAAAAAGTAAATTTGTTAATTTCTGTCTGCGTGATACCTTAATAGAATTTTAAAGTACGTTACTTCTCCCTGATTCAAAGGCTGAATCTGCCCTTGGAGATTTCTTAAACAAGAACAACTGGCACGAACGAACTTCTGCAAATTTTCCTACACTAAACTCAATTCAATTAAACTTTCGTGTCAAATCGAACACAGCCTCTCCGTTACTGTTACAGTTTATTAATCAAGTAACTTTCGAAACAATTTACTTTTTATGACTATTCTATTCACCAAAGCAAATTATGGTAACAAGTTTTCAATCAATGTAGTCATCGAACCAAAAATGATGACTAAGAAAAAATATTTTCTTAATAGCTTTTTAGAGTATTATGTTCTTTTCATTGTCAATATTCCAAACAATTTTCGAAGTGCTTCGACATCGTAGTCGTATAGACTCTCAACCCCAATATATATAATATTGTTTTTGTTATAAGGCAGTCTAAAAATACCGTCAGGCGAGGCGACAAGTTTTTATACTCGTACATTGCGGACTGAGCGGAGCGGCACAAAAAAGCATCCTATGCTATATACTATGAATATTCAATAGAAAAAAAATTGTGTGTTCAGTGACCACAATGTTCCAAGTTGTTTTTTTTTTTTGTATTTTTGCATAAAAGATAAAGTGGTGCCGCTGATGTTCTATTTTTAATTAAATCAGTGTTTCTACATATTTTCACCTGAAAATACGAACTCGTGTGTTTCTCTCTTAGTTTTAATTTAAAGTTAGTTATAAAAACTAACCTTTTGCAAATGGAAAAATAACTTAAGAGAGACGATAATTGTTCTCATTGAATTACATCTGAGGAAGGATAAGGCATGGGTAGTCCCAGTTTGGCATACGAAGTCCTCATCTATTTAAATTCGTTCTATTTTGGCATGTTTGCTTGTTGTGAACTTGGTATGGGACTATTGAAGGCGATTAACTTGTCATATAATGGGCATACTCTTGCAAAGGATTCAGTTATTTTGGTGGGAGTATGCATTTTGGAAACAATTCGTATCAATTTAGGACGAAGTGGATCATTGGCAGAAAGAGGTGATAATAAACATTATAAATAAACATTTTGTGTGTGCACAAAACAAAGATTTATATTTTAGACAATAAATAATTTATTATTTACATATTTTTAAAAGAATAATACATATTCGTAATTAAATGTATTCGCAGTCCTAACGAATTATTTGTTAAAAGTTTATCGATAGTTTACAATGATTCATCAATCAAATAATATACATTTGTAGGTACCTATGTATATGGGTATACATGTACCTAACGCATCATCACAAAAGAAAGACCGCATTCATTCATAAAGAAAATATTTTGACAACTCAAATTAAACAAAATGCAAATTGAAAGCTATCTAAAAGATCAACAAAAGCACTTATATTTATGATAGTTTACGTGAAGGAAACACTAGCATAAAAGCGTTACTTTTAAGTTAAACTTAATAATTTTATTTTTATGGTGAAAAACCAGAGACTTACAACTCTCAACCATCCCTGTGAGCGTGTTTGTTAGCTGGCAGGAGAGTAGGACGTAAATTTTTTTTTTAATTTTTGTGATTCTTTTCAAATTTTCAACATTATTTTGTTATTTGGCCGCTGCCACCTAAAAAAAAACAGAAATGTTTTTCCCGTGGTACTGCCTCTTGTGAAAAAAAAAATTAAATTTGGTGGCACAACAGCTCGTGGAGAACCAAGGCCTAGTGACTTACAACTCTCAACCATTCCTGTGTGCGTATTTTTTGGCAGGAATGGAGCGGACCTACAATTTTTTGCCGAGTCCGAACCGCTAGATGAGAAGCACTTATTCATGACAAGTATACTCTTGGAGGATTTGTCAGTTCCTCGCAAGAGGCAGTACCTCGCGAAAAAAACATTTCTGTTTTTAGGTGGCAGCGGCTGGGAATCGAACCCAGACCTTTGGCATGACAGTCCTACGCACTAACCATCATGCCACGAGGTACTACTGCCTCTTGTGAGGAACTGAAAAATCTTCCAAGAGTATACTTGTCATGAATAATGCTTCTCATCTAGCCATTTGGACTCGGCATAAAATTGTAGGTCCCCTCAATTCCTGCCAACAACACGCACACAGGAATGATTTAGAGTTGTAAGTCACTAGGCCCTAGTTCTCCACGAGCTGTTGCGCCAGGTAGGTACCAGGTACCTGATTTTAATGTCGTGTTAAATCAGCGTAGATTGCAGGTAATAACTGCATGTTATCATGTAAATTTAACACTGCCTTAAAATAGTAAAACTGTAAATTTCACCTGAACATCTTGCTAATTTAACATGTTAACCTAGTTAGCTTTACATGAAAATCTAGTTAAAAACATGAATAAAATATTCAAGGTGCTATAAATTTAAAATGAAAATCTAGTTAATTTAACATGATACAATATTGAATCAATCCTGTATTCGGTTATAATTATCTCTTGGATCCATGGTCCCATCTCTAACGCTGGTTACCGTCCAATTCATTTTGCATTATTCTGAAAGTATAGAAAGTTATTACTACATTATTTTATTTTACTACTATATTATTTTATTTTAAAAATACTTAGCTGCATAAAATCCTTGTGCCAAATATGAGTAAGTTGAAACTGATTTTGTTTGGATGGCATGTGTGTGTACGTGCTTCAAAACTGGTGTCACGTTGAAATGAACTGGCACAGTGTTTCATTACGGAGGCTTGTGGGTTTGTTTTAACACTGATAGAGGGCTACTTTAACAGGTGGCCATGTTAAATTGAAATTATTTTATTTGGATGGCCTGTGTGTGTATGTTTTAACACTGGTGTCACGTAGAAATTAATTGGCAGAGTGTTCCTTTAATATGAGTCCAGGTTAAACTCAACAAATAAACATTGTAAAAATAACCATATAAAACGTAAATTCAACCTGATTTGTAGTAAAATAGAAATTCACAACATACAGTGTTAAAAAAACACGATCTCAGTTAAAATAACCATATTCTAGTCAAAATGTCTTGTTTACCAGGATTTAGTGTTGAAATATCATGTCATCTTCTTAAATCAACTTGAATGTGGTAAAATAGGCCACCAGGGTGAATTAACACTTAATATAAGGTTATTAAACTCAGGTAAATTTCTGACATGTCTGTAACTTTATATGGGATTATGCACCTTGTAAATTTAACAGGGCCCAGGTTTATTAGTTACTTGACTTTTTTCTCTGAGTGTAGATAAAATAATATTTAAATACGATTTAATACAATGTTTAAAGCTTTTTGATCAAATACATTTCTGTACCTTGGTTCTAAGAGCCAATGTTCATATTTTTAAATGTTGACTTAAGTTCACTTTTTGACTTAGCGGAAGGTGTTCTTCGATTTTAATAAGGGCCAATGTGCTCCAATTGTTTCTTAACAAGATACCGATGGTTATAGAAAGTTTAATTTTCAAAAGTCATCATAACCATTGCTAAGAAATTAAAAAGCTTAATTTTTTTATTTCCCAAAAAATTACAAATTGGCCCTTTTAGAACCAAGGTACAGATTAATAAAAATGGAAAGTTGAACTTCTGCTAAAAAAGAACTAACTTGCGATTTTTTGTCATAAAAAGTTTAAATTCTAATTAAAGCACATGACACCTAGAAATCAAACTGTGTTGCGATTATTTCTTTTGTCACAACGACAAAAATTTGCAATTGATTTCTAAGCCTAAAACATTTTACCAAAATTGCAAATCGCTCAGATTAATAGACTTTATTGTACAGTAAGTACCCGAAGATATTTAATAACGAATCTGAATTTTGAATGAATTTTCTCGTTAAACTTTGTTATTTTCTTTTTGTTATAAATGTACACCAATAAACATTTTTCTATGTGCTGATGTTTAAAATTCCTTTTTTTTTTAAGTCCCGATCCGTCCCGTTTTTTGAATCCTGTTGTCCCGATATTGAGAAAATTTTATCTAGAAGCCCTAATCAGATGTAAAATTTAAAACGTTGTGTCCGACACTAATTTTGTGTGGGATGTGAAGCTCCTCGTGCTGCCCTAATAAAACAAGTTGATTTAAAAAAACTTTGGTTACTTAATAAGGCCCAGCTATTTCCATATACTTAAATTTTTGTATCAGATTTTTTCTCAATATGGACAACAATGATTATGATTTATGATTTGAAGTTAATTTTATCAAAACAAGAAGTATTTTAAAATTCCGTTAGAAAATAAGAACTTTCAAAAATGAAGAGTGTTTCATTTATTATTTTAAGGTTGGGCTGTAGGGAACTTTGTCTGTCCCGCACGTAAAGCTTAGTGTACGTTTCCTTAGCTTTATTGGTAAACAGAGTTTATCTATTGTAATTTAAATTCAAAGAAAATTTATATTTACATTGAATAGATTTTGTAAAATCCTTCAAAAACTTCAAAAGTTGTCGCACACGTAACACTTTATAACCTTAAATCCTAAAAAGGCCTTGCATTTCTTTTTCTCAGTTATTTTTAGCTTAAAAAGATAGCAAGTAGTGATGGTACATTTGTTAGGATTAAACATAAATATATTTATGGGGACATTACACATTTATTTAAGTATTTTTATGCTCAAAATGTCAAAAAGTTCACATTTTTCAATGTTCAAATACCTTTTAAATAACACTTAAATTATTAGTAAAAATCAGTTTTATTAATATTTTGATGTAAAAGCTTATAGCTACAGATTTTTTTATATTTTACTTAAAAAATTTTATTTTAAGGAAAATAAAATAAAAAATTGTTAACAAATTTGTGGCTCTAAACAAATGGTCTTAAAATATTTATTTCGTACGTGTCCAGAACGTAACAATTTTGTCCCGCACGTAACGGAGTACTTAATTGGTTTTAATTATTATTTATGTCGTAATTTATTAATTTTTTGATTTGATTATAATTTAGAGAAGTCTTAAGTGCATATCCAACTAAAGGTTTTGCTTTTGCTGAACTTGTGTGTTAATAACACACATTTGAAAAAATGGTAGTTTTGATGGCCCATTCGTAATGCTCCGCAAAATTGAGATTGTACCAAGAACAAGATACTTGAAAATATTTCAAAAAGTATTCAACTAGAACTATAATGCTCGGAGGGGCATTTCAGTGGTCGGAAGAAAACAAGCAAATACACGGAGAGCATATGGCGTGGTTATAATTGCGGAGTGGAGCGTTTCGTCAAAGTTCAACTTTCCTTACGGAAGTAAGGTAACTCACTTAAGTAAAACTGACGTTTGGTGAAATAGGAATGCCAAAAAGAGATAGACGATAGATACAGTATGGGTGTTTACCCCTTTTGACGATACGGAAAGCTACTTTTCGTTGGTTTTTGACATTAGGTTTAGTGCCCTTTTGACAATTATAGTTCTGCCTTTATACTAGGTTTGTTCGTTGAGCACTGAAGTCAACCTGGGATTGCCCCAAACCGATTTTGGAAAAACCTGAACTAATCCTGACGAGCCAATTCTGTGTTTTTGAAATCTGAAAACACCTGAATTCGACCTGAAGTAGAACTAGGTTTTTTGCTGCGGTGAGTTAAGGTAAGGAATTAAATCAAATTGGCAGGAGCTCTAAAGCATTTTTTTTGTTGTGGACTCACGTGCTGCAGGTAATTCTTTTGTTTATGAAATGGAAATTCATGGAATACACAATAATTTACTTTGAATAATTACAAAGGGGAATAGAAAATGGAAACTGTGGTTTCTTTTTTTCATTTTTAAACCAAATTGTGTTTCTTGCTTATCTCAACAACACGGGAGCCGTTTGGCGTTTTTTGAGAACCGAAAACCCCAGTCCTGGGTAAACTTCAACGAATTTCAACGAATAAACCAACTATAGCGTCAGCATTATTTTGATGTATCTTTTTAAGAAAAAAAATATTAAAGATCGTTTAAACTTTAAACAGTTTTATATCCAGCTAACCGTTTTTCATGGGTCCATTTTTATTTTTATTACTACACCTCGACTTATGTCATTACTTTTTTCGAAAGTAAATGAGGGTAAAGGAAAGACCAGATATTTTTTCTCTTTCGCACTCATTGAATTGAAAAAAAAATCATGACTCGAAAGTCGTCTTGTAATATGGCACTTATTAAGGACTTACTAGACGCAGTTCAACACTCAGTCAAAGCTTCTTCAGTTCACCGACGAACCTAAGCGTGACCGTACATAGCTAATTTAATAAAATGTTAAGTTAATTCAATGCCATACTTAAGTCGATTCAAAATGGATGTTTTTAAAGATGCCTTATTAAGGAAATTGTGAGTTTCACAACTCACTGCAAAGCTTTAAAATTATCCGCTAAATGCCTGCATATTGAAATGTATTGTTTAAATATTGATAACAATTTATTAATTTCCAGTTCAGTATACATAAAATAAATTAAAAAAATGCATTTAGTGCCACATCAGCTCATGGAGAACCAGGGCCTACTGACTAACAACTCTCAACCATTTCTGTGTGCGTGTTGTTGGCAGGAATGGGGGGGCCCTACAATTTTTTGCCGAGTCCGAACGGCTAGATAAGCATAGGGTTACCATTTTAGAAAATGGAAAAAGGGGGATTTTGTGTACTTTTTGGGAGGGACAAAGACTATTAAGGAGGGACAGAAACGTGAATGATATTGCAGAACTTGTAGGTGCCCACCTTCTAATTAAAAAGTTTTTTTGTTTTTATTTATTTGTTTAGCTGTTTTTCATGTTTAGTGTCATACAAATAAAAAATAAAAAGGCTCAATACAAATAATCACGATCAATAAAAAATGGAAAATGAATTACGAAGTGACAGAAAAAAAAACTTGTCGTTGTAAAAATGTTAAAAGCATAACATAACATTAACGTTCAAAAAGAGATAAATAATTAAAAGTGAAAACATTTATTGGTCTAAAATGGAATAAAATGATAATTTGTTCAAAAAGGGGAGCATTTGCGTTCCCCTTTCGTATTTTTGGTTTTAGGGGGACAAAATATTTTCTGAGATGAAAAAGAGGGACAGTCCCTCCAAAAGGGGGACGGATCCCAAGTAACAATTTTCCTCTCATAAGAGTTTCCTAGAGGCTTGTGAGACTTTATTCCGGGATTTATTCTCACTCTAGAAGAGTACTCCTACATCCTTATGAAAATGTTAAAAGCCTTAAATTGCCCACTTATAGGAGTTAATTTCCTCCTTTAGAAACATTTTTATTGTTCTTATGGGATGACAAATGCTCCATTAATCTTGTTAGGAGAATGCGTCACTTTTTGTGGGAGTTGATGAAAAGAGAAAGAGTATGCGCATAATTAAAAAAAAAAACAGATACTTATCTTTCACATTTGTATACTTCTTTCGGAAACTTGGTACGAAGTATTTATGTCTGTATGTGTCATCGTCATTTTCTCATGTTGAAAAATTAATGTGTGAATTTATATTTTCATTTCATGGCGACGTTAGTATAATTATAGTTTGTCACATATGTGGAGTTAAATCTTAGTGCGATTGAAACTTTTTCTACTAACTTACACATTTTACTTTAAAAAATAACGAAGCGCTTTCTAAATAATTGATATTTAAATTATTTTAATTTTATTTTGAATTGCAAAAAGGGTTACCTTGATGTTTGCTTTTAATAAGAATAGTACTTTTTATGCTGACATTATTTATGGTATTTATTCATGTTAAATGACGAAAAAGATATAATAGCAGATAATATGTCGAATTGATAATCTTATTCTTGTATGCCTGTTTTTGTAATCTAAGAATTTACAAGAGGTTAAGAGACGTTTTAATGAAAAAATAATAAGTCAGAATTTATATTTTTAAATATTTTTTTCACGTTTCTTATTACTGACTTTTAATTTTGTCACTATACGGTGTGAATTTCCCATTCTCTGTAAATAAATATCATTATATCAATTTGATGATGCTCCTACGAGACAAAGAACTTAAGCACAGTATTTAAATACAAAATTACACATTACGAATATAACGGGTGATTTTTTAAGAGGTTTAGAACTTTAAAAAAAAAAAAAAACAGAAAAAATCGAAAAAATGAATAAAATATTTATTTGAATCGATAGTTTGAACCTTGCAATTTAATGTTTAAAGATAATTTTATGCAAATGTTGACCGCGGCTGCGTCTCAGGTAGCCCATCCGCTGAGTCCAATTTTGGCATACTCTTTCACACATATCTGCCGGTATCTCACGAATGAATGCATGGATGTTGGCTTCTAGTGCTTCAATCGAAGCGGGCTTGTCCCTATAGAAATTAGCCTTGACATACCCCCACAAAAAAATAATCTAATGGTGTCAAATCGCACGATCTAGGCGGCCAATTGACCGGCCCGAAACGTGAAATTAACTGTTCACCAAACTCGCCTCGCAATTGCGCCATTGTTTCGCGTGCTGTGTGGCATGTGGCACCGTCTTGTTGAAACCACATATCATGCAAGTCAAGAACTTCCATTTCGGGAAAAAAAAAGTTTGTTATCATCGCTCGGTAGCGTTCACCATTGACAGTAACGCTGCGATTCGCATCATCTTTGAAGAAATATGGCCCAATAATGCCGCCGGCCCATAAACCGCACCAAACAGTGGCTTTTTCGGGATGCATTGGTAGCTGTTGCAATGCTTCTGGCTGATCTTCACTCCAAATGCGGCAATTATGCTTATTTACGTACCCATTCAACCAAAAATGAGCCTCATCGCTGAACACAATTTTTCGATTTTTCGATTTCGAACCGAGCACGAATTTTGATAGTAAAATTCAATAATTTGCAAGCGTTGTTCATTTGTAAGACGATCCATGGTGAAATTGCAAACCAAACTGAAGCTGTTTGACAGTGACACAAGGTACTAAACACACGTTAGCTGTCAAAACCAGTGTTGCCAAAACCGAACCAGCTAAAAAATCACCCGTTACTTGTACAAATACTTCTTTTGCATTTAATGTTGAACAAAATAAACATCAATATCAATACACGTAAATATTCCTTAAATAGATTCATCATAATGGAAAACCAAATAAATTATTTCAAAATTTAATTTCATATCACGGTAACCCTCAAACTATACAAAAAAACACTTCGTTCAAATTTAAATGTGGCTGCTGTCGTATGGAACTTTAAACTCTTAAAAAGATATTTTTATGAAAGTGTTGTCCATTTATGTTGGTATGCAAATAAACACTTTTTATGAGAAGTCTGATGCTTTTATGCGACTTTATTTTGACATCTATCAAACGAACCAAGAACAAATCGGTGATGCGTTCCCTTTTTTCTTAAGAATGTGAATTATTGTTGATGTTTCAAAAAAAAGATGAAATGTCAAAGTTTGAAATATTATGTTTTATGCATTACCTTTTCCGAACGATAAATCTTAATTATAACGTCATAATTTTTGGAATAAATGAACAAAGAATATCAACAAAATTAACATTCCGCAACAAAACTACTCGTATAATATTTGATATTCGTAGTAAAATTTTAAACTGCGTAAATCTGTCTAACTTTCCACACAAATTCTGACAAAGTTACGAAGTTTAAAACATTAAAACGTTTACAACGGGCTTATGCCGTAAAAAAACCTTATATTATATCGAAATAAAATAAAAAGAAAGTCTATCACCGAAAGTTCACATTTGTAACAAAATAAAATACATTTTAAACAGTAATCGGCATCAGCATAAAATGTTTCCTTCAGGTAAACAGACCAATAGAAAACTGAACGCCAGAAAACAATGTAACGGGTGATTTTTTAAGAGGCTTAAAACTTAAAAAAAAAAAAAACACAAAAAATTCGAAAAAATGAATGAAATATTTATTTGAATCGATAGTTTGAACTTTGCAATTTAATGTTTAAAGATAATTTCATGCAAATGTTGAGTCCAATTTTGGCATACTCTTTCACACATATCGGTCGGTATCTCACGAATGAATGCATGGATGTTGGCTTCCAGTGCGTCAATCGAAGCGGGCTTGTCCCTATAGACATTAGCCTTGACATACCCCCACAAAAAATAATCTAATGGTGTCAAATCGCACGATCTAGGCGGCCAATTGACCGGCCCGAAACGTGAAATTAACTGTTCACCAAACTCGCCTCGCAATTGCGCCATTGTTTCGCGTGCTGTGTGGCATGTGGCACCGTCTTGTTGAAACCACATATCATGCAAGTCAAGAACTTCCATTTCGGGCAAAAAAAAGTTTGTTATCATCGCTCGGTAGCGTTCACCATTGACAGTAACGCTGCGATTCGCATCATCTTTGAAGAAATATGGCCCAATAATGCCGCAGGCCCATAAACCGCACCAAACAGTGGCTTTTTCGGGATGCATTGGTAGCTGTTGCAATGCTTCTGGCTGATCTTCACTCCAAATGCGGCAATTATGCTTATTTACGTACCCATTCAACCAAAAATGAGCCTCATCGCTGAACACAATTTTTCGATAAAAAAGCGGATCCTCGGCCAGCTTTCCAAGAGCCCATTCACCAAAAATTCGGCGTTGTGGTAGGTCGGCTGGCTTTAGTTCTTGCACCAGCTGTATCTTAAAAGGCTTTACGCCCAAATCCTTCCGCAAAATTTTCCACGTAGTGCTGTAACAAAGGCCTAACTGCTGGGAACGGCGCCGAATCGACATTTCGCGGTCTTCTGTCACACTAGCTGATACGGCCGCAATATTTTCTTCACTACGCACAGTACGTAAACGTGTTGGTAGTTTAATGTCCAACAAAGTAAATTTGGTGCGAAATTTGGTCACAATCTTCCGAATAGACTGCTCAGAAGGTCGAGAATGCCGACCATAAAATGGAAGCAGCGCGCGATGAACATTTCGAACCGAGCTTTTGATAGTAAAATTCAATAATTTGCAAGCGTTGTTCATTTGTAAGACGATCCATGGTTAAATTGCAAACCAAACTGAAGCTGTTTGACAGTGACACAAGGTACTAAACACACGTCAGCTGTCAAAACCAGTGTTGCCAAAACCAAACCAGCTAAAAAATCACCCGTTACATACAAAACGTTAAAAAAAAGAACGACTGTTGTATGAATCAAATAAAGCTGCTGTCAGTGCAACATCTCATATGAATCCTATAGTTAGAGTTTTGTAGTTGTTACTTAATTAGCTCTTGTTAAGAGATTTTAAAGACTTAAAAATGACGTTTAGAGTTTAAATTTGAAAACAAATTTGAAATTATTATAAGACTTTCAATTTACATACAGGAGTAATAATTGTTCAAGGTAAAAGATTAAAGTGATTTGATCCAAGAAAAATGCTTACATCATTTAATGAAAACACTATGAGACAAATTTATGCTTCATTATGACAGATCAAGTCTTAAGTTTAGCAATAAGATTTAAAAAAGTACTATGAGCGTTTTTTGAGAAAATGGGAGCTTAGCTCTCGAGAGTATGTTAGTTGGGATGGTAACCCTAAATGAGAAACACTTATTCTTGACAAGTATACTCTTGGAGGATTTGTCAGTCCCTCGCAAGAGGCAGTACCTCGGATAAAAACATTTCTGTTTTAGGTGGCAGTGGCTGAATTTCAGTATACACCAAATTAAAAATTAAATACTGTCATTAAATTCTCGTAAGGTACGGAAGATGAACTTGTTGGGTTAAAATTAAAAAATTCACGCAAAGGGTTGTAGAAAAAAAAATTTTCCAGGGGAATATCAATTCACGCGAATGTTTTGATACATATTTCACTGCACTAGTGTGCCCTTATGGCCAAAATTCACTTTTTGAACTGGGAGCGTTTTATTTTAAACTCATTATCCCTTTGTTTCTATCTCTTTTCCTGCTAAAAATGAAAACCGGAACTACTGGGTAGAAGTTTTTTTCAGCATTCTTTTAATATATAATAACATATATCATATTTTCTTTTTTATAACTTACCCTTTGATGTATTTATTTTTTTTTTCAGATTTGAAAGTTATACTTTCGGTCTTCCTAACAATTCCATGCTTCATGGGTGTATCGTATATCCTAATCCTGCAAGCTTATAAACTGCGTCTTGAATACCTTATGTGCACCCTGCAACTGGCATTGTATCTAACCGAAATATGGTATGCCATAAAATTCGTATTCTCATTGTGTCGACCAGTAACTTACGATTGAATGAACAAAAACATCACCCAGAGGAAAACTCGAATAAAATACACACAGAGGCGTTCATTATACAAGAATAAAAAGAAGCGGACTTTAATTTATTGATAATAATAAAATTGTACGATACAAAAATGACTCGAAAACAAAACGGCAACATTTATAAAACAACCTGACAAAATCAGATGTATGTATGTAATTCCCTCGAAATTGGTTTCCTTTAAATATTCACGAAAGTCTGATAGCTACGAAAACGATTTAAAGTTTTTCAAACGTGGATCAAAAAGAAAAGTTATCTTCTGAATACACCCTCTGCCGTCAAACAAGTGGATCAATAATTCATTATATTATTAGATTGTATTTTTAAATGTAATTTATAAATATTTTTTCGCAATTTTTTTAATTCATTGTACGAGTATATTGTATTCGTGATCGATCTAAATGTCTAACTGTCTATTGTCTAAGACAAATTATAAATAATTTAAGTTTATTAAAACAAATTTAATATACGAAAAGATAGATAAATGTAAGTAATTTTTCACAAAACATCTGTAAGTTCATGATAAAGTTACCAACAATTTTGTGAATCTCTCTTGATGGAAAGAAAAACACATATACAATATTGTAATCATATAGTAAATGTTTAGGTGTTTATAAACTTATAAATTGAAACAACCATAACTAAATTATAATAATAAACAAACACATAAACATTTAACATAATATTAAAGGCTATTTCTAATATAATTGTACACAGCTATTAAATAAGTAGAAACATTTAAAACCATCATGTAATCTCATTGACAAAAAAAAATAAAACATTGTATTTTAGACTGCCGTTTTGTAAAAAACAGCAAATAAAAAATATTTATTTAAACGTATTTTGAATCATACAACGTATAGTAAAACCATCGGTAATATCGTAAACGTGCCGCCGGAAAGTTCCAAAAATTTAACATTAGATATGTTTAAAAGGAGGCATACCTACTAATAATTGACCAGTTTATATTTCTTGAGCGCTCAGTATTTTTCCTCAATTTTTTGACAGAGCAGGAGAGTAAAATATGAACAGTATTCCTCACATAGAAGTCAAAATAACTCTCTTTTTCTTTTCTTATAGAATTTACTGAGACAAAAAATAATCCAAAAATTTTCAGTCTCAGTTTTTAAGGGGAAAAGTGAGGAATTTTTGAGAGGAATCTTGTTTATATTTCTGAGCGCTCTGAGTCCTCTGAGATCTCAGAAATATAAACTGGCTAAATTATTTCTCTATTTTTGAACGTTAAGGTAAGACCGCACTCGACGGAACTGAACTTTTTTTTTGTATTCTTTTCCCAACATAGAAAACAAACTATAATGGTGGATTTACATGTATCTTGATCTTGATCTTCAAGAAAAGTAGAGCGGGTCAGATATAATGACAAAATATGAACGTGTGAAAGAGTACAAGGGTGGTAACTCTTTTTTAATTACTATAATATGCTATAATCTGTTTGGCTGTCAAAAACATATGTTTTTGATCTTTTCTTATTTTATTTGTAGATTAAAACCTTAACTATATTCACTTTTTGCAAAATTACAAAAGTAAAAATATTTTTTTTCCCGCTAGAGCAGTTGTTTTGTGAAAAAGAATATACAATTTTGTTTCTGAGTCAAAATTTAAGTTTTTTGCATCATTTATATAAGTTTTCCAGTGAGAAACAGTATCCCAAAATTAGTTTGAAAATGTTCACTTTTGTACTTTTTCCCTTTTTTTTGCTTATGTAGTTAGGGCTAAAGATTCAGTTGATAATAGTTGGTATTTTCATTCAATACCTAATTTAATTTGACAACATTTTTGGGTTTGCTTTGCTTGGACATCTTCAAGTCAATGTCTCTGTATGTCTATCACTGTATCATATTTGTCAATCAAAGTCAAATATTTATTATTATTTTTATTTTAAAAGTCGTAGATCATTATTTCATTTTATTAAAAAAAAATACCATGGAGAAATTTGAATCTACAGGATATGTATTTAACCTTCCTACGATCCTACGGATATCTATAACCGAAAATATCACGCAATCATCAAAACATGATACCAGGAATTGCAAAAATGGTAAGTCGAAATTGAACCCAAAAAATCAAGTGATATTTAAATAAAAAGCCTTAAAAACCATCTTTTTCTTCCTTTAAATTCAGGGGAGTGGCGACTGACTAGCAACACCAATTAATAAGAAACAAATTTCCAAGGACAAAAGAAGCTCCTCTTAATTGTATTGCTTCGCCAAAGATAAGGCGAATTTCTGAAAAAACTATTCGAGTGTAACGTCACCGAAGGTGTAATCAATGATTCAGAGAAGAAAACAGAGAAGACAGTTTGTACTGAAGTCGATTTATGCTTTAATATTTGTTTGTTACTTATTTTTTTTTTCAAAATATAACAAATAATAAGAAAACACTCAATTCAACTGTCAAAAGTTAAACCATGTCTTCCACCTATCCGACGGCAGCGCTAGTGGCGTAATAATAATAGTAATAGATTGAACCAAAGTGAAGTTGTCTCCTGGCAGTCAATAGGCACTTTACTTTAGCTTAAAGAAAACGTCCAAAAAAATCTCCAGCAACTTGTTTCTTCGTGTGAAAGGGGACTTAATGGGTGCGTTCATCGGCAGAAATCTGAAAATTTAGTACTGAATCGTAACGTTGAACGCACAAAAAATCTGAATTTTTACCCAAATGTCATATATTTTTTTTGTCTGACAAAATTATGTGTTTACTTGCTGATTTTACTGAAAGTGAATATAAGGAAGAACTTTTTTAGTCGAAAATTAAAAATTAAAGTTAGATTTTAATCAAAAATAAGTGACTAAGGATTAAGTTGTATGTAAGTCAATTGGAAAAAATCTTGTTCGTTGTTTTTATTTAGATTATAATACTTTTGAAAATAGTTGAAGCCACACTTTTTACTTGCAACCAAAAAATCTTAAAAGTGTTTACTCCCAAATGCACGTTTTCATTGCGTTATTCCACCAAACGTAATTATTTTAAATAAAAATGGGGGAAACTTTCACTTTTTGTTAAAGAAAAACTAAAGCCGAAATGCCATGGACAAACTATTTTCAATCTTAATTTTTATTTTATTCACTTACAAGAAAACAAAGCTTAAAAAAAATAATAACACTCCGTACCAAGCCGACAACAGAACACAAAAATAGCTGCATCTACATTTAAGTTCAACTTCTATGTGAAGATTCTTTTTTTTTTTTGTTGTCTTGTTTTTTAGCTGTCATCTGAATTTTCAGATGAACATTTTGGTCTGAAAAACGTAAGCAAACGTAACGAAAAGTCATCTGAATTTTCAGAATTTTTTTGACAGCTGACTAATCAGAAGCCTCAAAAATTCAGATTTCTGTATCCTTGACGGTAATCACATAGGACTGAAAAACTGGATTATTTCTGATGTTTCAGTATTTACATCTTCCTTTACTGAAGAATTGGGAGCGAGATGTGAATACTGAAACGTCAAAAAAAAAACAGTTTTTCAGTCCAATGTGAACACCGTCCTTGAACGCACGGAATAATAAGGGTATTCATGCAACTTCGTCAAATCCTAGATAAGTTTACAAATTGGATAAGTTTACCTTTCGGTAAATGAACTGTCAAATTTTGTATGGGAAATCATTTACAAAATTAGGTTAAACTTATCAAAGGATTTTGTTGCGTAAACTATCCAAACTGGTTAAACTTATCCAAATGTCACATTGTGACTTACTCTGATTGAATTACGTAGCATTTCATCAAATGTTTAAAACTTTGCGTAAACTTATCATTTTACACAATTTGTAAATTTACGACGTTGCATGAATACCCTTAATATAAAAAATTGGCTTCACCGATCGATCAGTTGAAAACGAAAAGGAAACCAACAATAGATTTTGGCATCACCAATCAGTCATTTGAACGTCATATTTGCATAGTGAGCAGAGATGAGTTTTTACTTTACTTCATATGTAGTAGATCTACTTCATTAATTTATTTGTATGCGAAGATAAAAATGCACAAAAAACAGGGTCTATTGTATGCACAATATATATTGTATGAATGTATGTGATTTTTTTCATTTATAGCAGAATTAATTGAATTTAAAACTAAAATTTCCTATTTATTTGAAAAAAATATATATAACAAATAAATTAAAGTATGAATTTTTGAAACTAACTCTTTAAAAAGCAGTAGTTCTTAAGCAAACAAACACTTTCCTGCTACACTACTTCGTTTTCTTTAGTTCTACTTCGTTTTCTTTAAGCATTTTGCTTCACTTTCTGGGATTAGCATTCTCATCCCTGCTTGTGAGAATTTGTGAAAATTTGCAAAAAATTTCACGATAAACACGGCTATTTGATATTTGAATTTTGAAAAGAAGCGTACGATTAAAGGGAAACCCCGAAACAAAAACAAATCAAATCCAAATACCGAACCCAAATATAATAGATAATATTTGTGTTATTTCAAGACTCGGAGACACCAGAGTCGTGTAATTTTAATATTAGTTTTGCATTTGATTGCTAATTCCAATATTTGAATACTTACTCCAGAAATAATTTTTAACTTTTCATACACAAAAATATTAACATTTCCAGCAACCATGTCTGAAAATAATAAACCAGCATCAAATGGTATATCAGAAACTGAAAGCGGCATTTTTAAAAGCACTGATCATGCTAATCTCATTTTTAAAAAACTGCAAACATTCTACCAAAGAAAGGAATTTTTTGATATCGTTCTGATTGCTGGAATTGATAATGCTAGAGAAAATGCCCATCGGATCGTGCTATCAGCTGCAAGTGATTATTTTCTGGCAATGTTTCGAAGCACTTTGGAAGAAGCCGAGGCCGAAGAGGTTACGCTCGAGAATTTTGATGGAGCAACCTTACGACTCATATTGAAATTTATATATACTGCGAAAGCCGAACTCGACAGTGATATTGTCGAAAATATTGTGATGGCGGCAGACTTTCTCCAGCTCAACACCTTGATATGTGCCTGTTGCGATTTCATGGAAGATCAATTGGATTCATCTAATTGCTTGGGAGTTGCACTATTTGCTGAACAACATACTTACACAACACTGTATGAAAAGGCCTTGGCATTTGTTTATACAAACTTTGCAACTGTTTGTAAGGAATCTGAGTTTATGAAGTTGAACGAAAAACAATTGAGTAAGATCCTGTTTAACGAGGATATCTGTTCTAATTCCCATGAGCTTGTGTTTAACAGTCTTGTGGCATGGGTTAAGTACGACGAGGAGAACCGCCAGCAGCATACCTATAAACTTCTGTCTCGTGTTCATTTCACGTTGTTGAATCCTAAGTTTATAATGGAGCATATTGATCCAGTTTGTAAAACTGTAGAGTGTTATAAATTGGTGCATATGTGGCTAAAATGGCATTACTCTCCTCAAACTCGATCTCAAACTGTAACGAAGTTCGCCGTCGAGGGTGGACAGAACAAAAAGCTTGCTTTTAACACAGGCACCAGTGATTTTCAAATTCAAACTTTTAACGCTGATCTAAATGAATGGTCATATGAGAAATGGCCAGTGCCTCCAAAAAAACGTTTGGAATATGGAACAATAATAATCAATGACAAGCTTATCATAGCAGGAGGTAAACACTCTAGCCAAATTACAAATTCAGTCGAGTGTCTTGATCTGCTCACCATGGAATGGTCTGAGCTTCCAGCAATGGCAGTAGCACGACGTTGGCCTGGAATGGCTGAGCTGAATGGTGATTTGTATATTGTTGGAGGAGAGAGTGCTGGAAACTGGTCCTGCTCGGTGGAAATATTTGATTTTAGTTCTCGCACTTGGACATATTCCGAACCCTTGCGTCTTTCATTGTCTTTTATACAAGTAGCAGTTGTCAGTGATAAGTTATATGCCGTTGGTAATGGTCAACGTACAATCGAATGCTATGATCCAGCGACTGTCAAATGGACTACTACCACTCCAAAGGAGGAGAATTCTCTGAATTTTGGAATTGCCACTGTCAATGATAAATTGTATACTGTTGGTGGAGATTTCAATGGAATCAAATGTGAGACTTGCGAAGTTTATAATCCAGCAACAAATACCTGGACGACTGTTAGGTCTTTGGGACTTGGGCGCTTATATGTAAAATGTGCTGCACTGAACGGCCGTCTCATAGTGTGCGTTGGATACAATGATATTGGAGAGTGGGTTAACTTGGTGGAGGAGTACAATCCCGAAGAGAATGAATGGAGGACATTGGCTCCGTTGTTGCCACATGACTTCAGTATTTCTGCGCGGCTATTTGTATTTTAGACTTCGTATTTTAGTGTTTTTTTTAATTTTAAACTGCAATAAATATATTATTAAGGACCTCTTATGAATATCGAATAGAACATTTGCTTGGAAGCGAAAGATTTTGCGAATTCCCAATTAGCCATCGTTTGAAGTTTAACATGTGTTTATGAGTTATTTTCGCAATATTTTTAGCAGCATTCATTTTTGGAGTTTGTCTGAGGCCATGTGAACGAGTCCTCGCTATCTAGTTACTAATCAAGGTTGTTTCTTTTTAAAATGTTTGTTCAGATTGACTAGAAATACATTTGAAACATTTTACATTAAAACATTTTTTTGTATTTTTGTTGGTTTTATAATTTGTTTGTGTCTTTGTACATATGTTTAATAATTGTTTTGTAATTTTGTTTTTAAATATCTGAAGGAACTTCAAGTTCATTTTTCAACCATCAGAACTGGTTCTCCTGTTTTACCCAATCTCTTCAGTCCCGTTCGGAAACAGTCTTACTAAACCGAAGGCGATCAGCTCTGTCTTGTGCGAGGACGTCTCGACCGTAAAGGAGCCGCCGATCTACGGCCGACGCGACGTGGTAGATAAGCGGAACCGCCCGTTTATCCTGAATGTCTAGATGGAGGAGTGCATCGGGCGGAATAAAGCCGCTTAGATTAGATTAGTAATAAGCCCCAAAAATTAAGATTTTGATCGAGGACTTCGCTCTTGCAATGTGACCCCGAATAGCCTCAGCAAGAAATCATCTATCCTGCTTATTATGGCGCCATTTAAGAAAAAAACTTTATTTTTTTCTGT